>SNQJ01S0002550.1:382810-435929 GCA_010110895.2 Picea sitchensis | reverse complement strand
AAAAGTTATCTAATCAAGTCATAGACATAAAAAGGTCAACTGAAGAAGCTTCTTCGAGTAAAGGACCCTACAGACCTCCTTTCCGAAAGCCCTTTCAAACAAACCGGCCTAATTCTAACCCTGAAGGTATGAACTTAGAAAGTTTGTAATATGCTCTCCAATCGATTCTAGGAGCCCAAGATAACTTGATCCCTCCCGATTTCCCTCAAGAGGAAGTCGAGCAGGAAACTACCCAAGAAGAAGAGTCTTCTCCAAATATCTTCGGTCACCTCTCAGATAGTATCTTCCAAGCTAACTTTGAGTCTGTGCACCCTTACAATACCAGGAGCAAGGCCGCAAACAAACCCCCTTCCGATAAAATTACAACTTTGCCTTCAATACCATCCAAATCAGTGGAAACTAAACAGAGTAATGCTAGCCCTAAACTAGACTATGATGTTGTCGAAGATCTTAAGAAATTAAGGGCTAATATTTCCATTTATGAGTTGTTAAAATTTCCATTTTTGTTACAGAAAATGTTGCAAAATATTTCAAACAATGGCAAGAATGGTAATTCAAATGGTAGCAAGGTTGGACAACGCAAAGTTACACAAAATTCTTCCACAAAAGATAATCCTGGTATTCATGACAAATGAAGCCTTCCTGTATCAAATGTAAATAATGTAAATAACAATGTACATAGTGTAAATAAATCTGATAAAGTAGTCGTAGAAAATGCGAGTAAGAAACCACAAGCAACAGCTCTAAATACTCGCAAGAATGTTCCTCCTTTTCTTTTAACTTTCGAAATCTTCAACAGAAATGTGCATAATTGCATGGTTGACTCAAGAGCATCATCGAATGTGATGCCTTGGTCAGTCTGCCAAAATATAAATGCCGAAGTGGAACCATCATCTTTGAAAATAATACATCTTGATCGAACCAATGTAAAAGTTATGGGTGAATTGAAAAATGTTTTGATAAGATTATCATCTAACCCAAAGGTTCATCAGTTTATTGATATAATTGTGGTTGATATTCCTGAAGTATATGGTCTGTTTTTTAGCAGGGACTGGTCGGAGCAGCTACATGGTTACTTTGCGACGGACTGGTCTCACTTATGGCTTCCATAGAATGGTAAGCCCAACAAGATCAGGGTGAACCGTGAGCGTTACCTTAAGTTCACGGTAACATACTTGAATGACCCCAATGAGCCATATACACCTCCGGATGACTCACCTGAAGTCCAAGAGATGGACACCTACTTCAAAAATTTCATGGCTGAAGTTTCACCTATCAAAAATCCTCAACAACAATCCAAGATCAAAGCATTTATGCAACCGATAGCTTCTATCCAAAAGTCCTGTGAGCCTGATAAGAATCAAATTTGGTCTTTATACTTCGATGGTTCCAAGTCTAAAGAAGGAGCTGGCGCAGGCATCATCATTGATCCGGCAGGTAATAAAACATTATTGGCTTGTAGATTGGAATTTTAATGTACTAACAACATTGCAGAATATGAGGCTTTATTACAAGGTCTCAGAAAAGACTTAGACATGCACATTCAAAATCTAATTGTGTTCGGCGACTCTGAGATAGTGGTCAGGCAGGTGAGAAATTCTATACATTGTCTTACCCCTCATCTCAAATGTTACCAATCTGAGGTATGGAGTTTAATAAACAAATTTTCACGCTTTCCAATATAGAATTCCATTCCCTGAATCTAGTAATCTTTATTTGTCGCTTGCTAATGTTGCCTCTAAACTTCTTCCTATGATGGTTTATCCCCAAGTGCATTCTCCGGAGCTATTGTTTCGACCATCCACTCCTGACAATATCACCAATGGATGGTATTCGATGATGATCAGCAATTCATCAACTTTCTGCATATGGAGAAACCTTCCAAGGAGCCGTGACAGATGAACAAACCCATGATGACAATTTACGCTGACTTTACAGTAATACCTGATCCGAAATCTTCTGAATCTCTATAGGACATGGTAAATTCCTTACCAAAGTCTGTTGCTAGATTAGAAAAAGTTCTATGATTTTGAAGATAAATTCAAAAGCAGTCCAATTGCGAAACTAATAGTTCCTCATTAGATTATGAAAAAATCAATTTGGGAACTAATGAAAACCCTCAATGTATCAATTTAGGCTTGGGATGTAGTAAACAAAGAAAAATTGCTTTCATCAAATTGTTTGAGAATTTAAGGATGTATTTGCACGGACTTATGAGATCTTAGAGCATTAGATCTAATATTATCACCGACATGTCATCCCAATGAAACCCCAAACCTTGCCTTTCCAAGCAAAGGGAAAGCGCTGTCAAAGTTAGAACCGACCCGTGCAAAAGAGTGGAATAAAACTCCTTAGTGCTAAAATAATTTTTTCCCATTAGACATACTCAATGGGTATCAACCTAGTCTGATCTCAGGAAGAAAAGCGAAATCCGACCCTACAATATTAGATTTCGGAACCTCGATAAAGCGTCTGATAAAGATAATTATCCTGTCCCTCCCATGGAACAGGATACTACAACAAGTATCTACGGTTCAGAAGTACAATCACTTCTTGGATGGTTTTCTGCAGGTACCAACCAAGTTTTGAATGTCTCATGGGACCAATTAAAACACCTTAGTGGAGACACTTATACTTATCGTACAAATGCCCTTTGGATTGATTAATCATAGGTGCTACCTTTAAGAGAGCAATGGATATTGCTGGAAACGATCAATCACTCAGAGTAGTAGTCTACCCTAGATGATGTAATGGGTTATTCCAAAGTAAAAGCGATCATCTAGCTCACCTCTGAGGGATTGTTCTACTACGATAATGATAAATCGTCTCCTTGAACTTCCCCAAGAGTCCATTTTAGCGGGTAGAGCAGAATTAACTACTAGGTTTCATTGTGTCTAGCGATGGAATGATTATTGACCCGAGAGGACCCGGTCGTACCAAGCTTCCCCACCAACCTCAATCATGGAGTCCTTCCTGGAGGCGAGGATCAATTTAGGTGAAGAGATTTTGTCCCGATTTCTCGAAGTCGGACCTCTCGAGCGACAAAGAAGGACACTTATCCTTGAGGACCCTCTTGAAACCAAGCTCCAGCGATATCCAAAGGCCATAATCACGTGTCCAGGTCTCATGAGCCCTGATTTTTTCTAAAGACTTCACACTTTATACTTTTGCCCTACGATGCGTTCACATGCCCGCGGTCCTCCACTCCAAAAGAACTGCAGAAAAGCGAGTGCCCGCCTGCTATGAGCTCTGCTTTCAAAGGTCTTGAACTTAACTACCCAGTGGTTGATCCCGACAAACCCTACGCTATCTTTAAGGCAGTCAAACATTTTCGATCTTATCTTTTTGAAGTCGAGGGCGAAGATCATTGTCCCCTACCATCGTTAGGAACTTGTTAGTGCAAAGGAGTTAGGAGAGAAAAAGAGCCAACTAGGTCACCTACTTTAGAAATTTGACTTAGAGATCACCCGGTAGCGGTCGTGAGAGGCAAAGGGTTATGTAAATTGGTAGTTGATTCGGAAACCGAACAAAAAGAAGTTAGTGATACGTCAGACCTAAAACAACACAGTCAGAATCTGATTTGTTGTGCGCAAAACCTCATAAGCCCCTGGTACGACGATATCAGACACTGCCTTCAACATGGATCAACACCCAGTCACCTTGACCCCACCAAAATAAGATATTTGAGACTAAAGTCCACATCCTTTCATCTAGTTAGCGGTATACTATTTCGTCAGAATATTGATAGCATACTGATGCGCTGCCTCGAAAAAAAACGAAGCAGAAAGAGTCTTTCTCAAGTTGCATGAAGGAGAAGATGGTGGTCAATTCGGTGGCGACACCAATGCGCATAAAGTCTTAAGAGCCAATTATTACTGTCCAACACTTTTTAGAGACACCAATGCCTTATGCCGAAAATGCATTATATGTCAAAAACTTATCGGTTTGCAAAACCGGTACTACTTACGGCCAGATCCGCAGTTGATTCTCCTTTTCAGCAATGGGGCATTGATATCATCGGTCCTATTAACCCTTCATCCTCCCAACAACACAAGTGTAATGCGGCGATAGCGGTTACTTTACTCGATGGTGCGAGGGCCGCACTAAAAGCGGTTAATACAAGTCAGGTGATTTCTTTTCTTAACTTGCATATCATTACTCATTTTGGCATGCCTGATTGTCTAGTCTTGTCGCGCTGTAACTTTACTTCTCACTTGAGAGATGAGTAACTTTACTTGTAGAAAAGGAATAAATCTAAAAAATACTGCTAGTTACTACCCCGGAGACAGCGTCTTAGCGAGTCAGCCAACAGAACGATCAAGTTATCAAGAGAACTGTGGTTGAATATCACAAGAACTGGCACAATGCTCTGCTTAATGCACTGTGGGCTGTTAGGGTAACACCCAAAGCCGCTAAAGGTAATTCTCCCTTTTTCCTTGTTTATGGCGAGAGGCCATTTTACCTCCTCAAGTTCTTCTTCGTCCCAATTTGTCACAAAAGGTCCAAGAAGAATGCCCTCCTTTAGAAAACCATATCAGCTTTGATGAAGTAGGAAGAAGTAAGAACTCAAGCCAAGTATAAGCTAAACAAACATCAACAACTAATTAAAGGTAGTTTGATTCTGGATACATACGATAGAAATTTTGAAGTAAGCGATCTCGTCCTGAGGTGGGACAAACCACACGAAGGAAAAAGGTGAACATACCAAGTTTCAAAGTCACATGGCAGGCCATTTTAGGTGTGAAAGTTGGGTCCTAGTTAAGTTTAAAACTAGGAATCTGAAGGCTGGAAACGGTACCTACAGGTGAATGGCAAATACGAAAGATGTTTTGGTGATTTTACCTTTGTATATTATGTAAAAGGTTCCTTTTTGTTTCTTATTTTGTTTTTGGTTTTGATTTAGTTGATCGGAGTTTGGTGTGTTTTTATGAGTTTTCAAAACATATGAATACTTATACACTGAACCATTCATACAAAGACCATGAGAAAATCTCTTAGCTGAAATAACTACTGGAAGATTGTGCATACATCAATGATATGTATTTCCGAGAATGATATTGGAAAATGTTGTTTGAAGAAGTTTACTAATTTCAATCGTTAAGTGAAGTTCGTCGTGATTATCTTTATCTTTTCTGTTGTCCCTTTTGAGTAAAGGAATGACTCAATAGGATGTCTCACAATCAAAGTAAGTTGTTTAGAAATAAAACATTTACGGAGATGAATAAGGTGTTTAAAAATACGATGAGGTTTGAAAATATGAAAAATATCAAGATTTTTCGGTGATCGCAGCTCGATACATCTGCAAAGAAAAACAAAATAAAATATTAATAAAAGGCTGTGGGAAGTGTTTGTAAAAACGCCGGGATACTGAACAGGTCCAATGACAGCGGGTAAATGCAAGCACGGCACCAAGACAACTTCGCCGGAGTACTTAACAGGCCCGCTGGCAACGAAGAAATGTCGGGTAAATGAGAATCTAAAAAATTACATGAAACATCTTTTAAAGTCCTTATTCTAATCTAAGAGCTTCTTGACAGGATAAAGAAATCCGAGTGGGTTAAATGTAACATTATGGGCTATGAGCATTGGCGGCAGCGATTAGTACATGCATGCGGTATTGAAGATTCTATCATAAAATCATGGCTTGTTGATCTTTAAGAGTGTTATTGGTTTGCATCTTTTAAAACTTCCCTTTGGAAAGAGATGGTGATGATGATGATGTAGTCTGATTTTACGGTTGTTGTCTTAAGTCAATTTTCTTTGATGTCTACGATGCAGTGCTGTTTTCTGAGGAGATAAGCATACCGTGATGTGTAAGCCATTGTTGGCGATAGCCATTTTTGATTGCTCTCAAAAGAAACATACCCTTGCCAATAGTATTATGACAAATCATTGTCGCAGTGTGCTTTTAGACATTCGTCTCATTTTGCGACCATTACAATTCAATTTTGTTTCAGTTTTCCTGGCTACCAGTGTGAAAACACCTCTTCCCTAGATTGCTTAGATTGTCATGGATTTTTTTGGTTGATTTTATTTGAAATACTTGATCAGCAGTTTTATCCGCATATTTTATGGGTTGTCTCAGAACTTATGTTCTTAGACATTATCTTCACCTTGATTGCACATTTGGATATATTTGATTGTTAAACCTTTGGGCATAAAGTTATTGGTCTTGTTTTGATCTTATGAAAATTATGATAGTTGGTCTTATTGCTTTTTTTCCTTATTATGGATTCTCCTTTCGGGTTATTATATGAAAGCTTTGGATCATATTGTTCTCAAAGATTGGAATGAAAACATTACCATATGCATCGAATACATGGACAAGTTTATAAGGTATGATAGCAATGGTTCAGTATGAATTAATCATATTGACTTTACAAATGGATACTTGACATACTATGTTTGCAAAGTTGGATTATCGTTGAATTTCATATGGTCCCGAGTGATGTAAACCATGTGTTTGAGCGATTGATTGAACAATGGAATTGAGCCGTTGGATCGATAGTTAATGCTGGTGCTATGCTTGTTTAAACTTAACACTTGGCGCATTATTATCATATAGTACATTGGTTGACTCAAATGAATAGCCGCGTGAAGTGGTGATTCGCCATTTAGATTAGTCGATGCATTTGAACAAATGATTATGGTTTTACTTGTTCTAATGCGGTCATTAATGCAATGTGATGGCGATGGTAATCCCACCATACGCCATGGCATATGGAGTTGTTTTCGGTCACCGTCGAGCATTCAATCTATTGAAACCCTATCGTATTCCTTTTGTGCATTGTTCATTCGGTGTGGACCCTACCATGAGCAGAGGTTATGGCTCTGTTATTGAGGGCAGAACCTAATGGATGCCAAGCACCCGGTAACATTGATGGTGCATCTGTGACCAGAGAATTTGGGTGGCTTTAGTTTTTAAGGAAGTTCGATGGTTATTTAATATCTGCGATGCTTTCGACGATTGTCATTTGATGGTTGCCGAACCAAAGTGGGAGATGTCAAATGAAATCGCAAACAATCTCGACTACAGGAAACTGATGCGCTTTTGTCAAGGGACAAAGATGGTCAAAGGCTACAAAGTAAAGCGATGTCCAGTGGACCTTTATTTCGGTCATACCGGTGGTCGTGCAACAAAAGGTTTACCTACTTGAAGATGTTGAAATTTCCATTTGGTATGATCTCTTGATGATTCTCAAAGCAATTAGTTACTTGTGAAGGTATGGATTTGTTTTCATATTTCATCGTTTGTTAATGGTATTTATGGGTTTGAGCTTAGCATGCGCATTATGCACTTAGAATTTTATTTAAAATGGCTAAAGTACAAAGCCCGGTGTTACTAGCCTCTTTCTGGCTGTTTCTCAGCGAAGTAATGGTTTTGAGGAATGGAGACCCTTCGCGGTCGATAAAGCGTGGTATCCAGAAATTAAAGTCTACCCACATTTCCCTGAGTGTTTTACTACTGGAACTAAACCCGACTCACGTATTAGCCTATGGGCGTGACTAAAGTTCTTGACCCACATAACCACGCGAGGCTTCCCACAAATGAGGCGTTGCTAATACTAAGAACAAGGAAAAATGCAAGGATGATCTCTGGCATGGAGAGAAATAAACCTAAAAACCCCTACCAACTCTGAGCCAATCATGGTTAGCGAAGATTTCGATTCAGAGATTGAACATTTTCTCACCGAAGAGGGCTTCTGTGGTGACTAACCTCCTTCCGATTTCGTAGATAACTTGCCTCCCTATCTTCAGGATAACCATGACTTCCCTGGTATAAAGCCATCTCATGAAACCCTGGGCGAATCATCAAAACCTTATACGCTCAAAGGTTGCTTCTGCCGAGCGGTGAATCAGTGAGATACTATTTGGATGTCCCTAAATTGCAATCCAAAATTCTACGATTTGGAGAAACAAGTGGCAATGCTCACTAGTCGAGATGTGAATGGGCGACCTAATGATAAAATCAACGGACTGCTGGATCGGTCTTGTTTAAAAATGTTGAGTCTGCTACAGTTATTGTCAATTCAAGATTGACATAGTTCAAACAACTGTCATGGTATAATTTTCCTTCTTTTGCTCTGTTGTCGTCACAAGCTCTGTTTATAGGTTTGACTCGCTTCGTCATGCATAAGTTTTATCAATTTATGGATTGGTTGTGATTAAATTTAGTTTGATTCATCATAATCGAATTTGAATATGTTGTCGTTTAATGGTTTTTCTATTCTTGGAACCTGTGATATCTCTATTGATTTGATTATATCTTACTTGTGATACCATGAGTAATTGGTTGGCTGTGTTAAGTATAATTTCTATGTTGAGACCGATTAGTATGTCATTTGTTTCATGATCAAATTCGAATGGATAACAATTGACACGATGTGAGTTGTATTCCAGGTGATAGCAAGTGTTTGATTCGATTACGGGAATGGGTTGATTGTATCAAATCTTTTGATTTGTTTCTATAATTAAATGTCTGCGTTTGATGACTCTGTCAAAACCCTGTTTGGCGACTATGGAGTGATCTAACGTGAAGACCCTTCCGGTAGATATTTGTGGAGTTAGTTCGATTACATTGGAGCAATTCATGTATCGTGTTTTAATAGAATGATATCGATCTGTATTTGTGATTTTAATTAGGCAATTACGGTTATGAATTCACTTGTGGATTATTTGAAACATAACACAGCGAAACTGTGATTGGATTCTATGGATACGGTGATGTGTGAAATCGTTAATACTTTCTATATTGGTAATGATATGGATCGTATGCTAATCGATAATGATGGTTGCATCTCATACGATTTGGTTCGTAATTAATGGCATTCTTGGAACCTTCTTGTTGGGATTTGGTTCGATTTTCAGAACAATCGGAAAAACAGAGCATTCATATTTTGTATAGGTGTATCTCTGCTCTTGTCAGGTGTATTCTATTCTTTTTATTTGATCTAATCGTGTGTGTGTTGGTATTGCTAAGTGATTAGGTTGATTGATTTGATTTATATCGGTAATTTTATATTCTGAATGACTCTGAGAATCAAGCGATTATGTAGTACGGTCTATAGAATCAATTTTGTTATTATTTTGAATAAAACAATCTTCTAACTTGATTAAATTGTCTATTGTGGGGTAATTCGAATTTGCAATGGATACTATGTTGGAGTTAAGGAGATGATCTCTGATTTCCTTGCATTTTTTGGTTGCAGTTTGAAGTTTTGTGATTATTCCCATATTTTGTAAAGCTGTTTACTATTATTCACAAGGAATTTTTACCTTGTGAAAAGACTTATATAAACTTATGATTTTGTAATAATCAACAATCCTCGGTTGGGGAGAACAAAGGATATGTAGTTAACAGCTATTTGGAGTAGAATTGATGCTTTGTTATAGCTTTGCTTCTCCGATACATTGACACTTTGTTCTAAAGTTTTGTATATCATTTGGTTTACGGTTTAGTATTACTTTGCTATCTAGAAATCGAATTCAAGCGATATAATTTCTTATTATTATGCATGCCTTGTTACTTCTAATTTGATAAAAAGACGTAACATTTAAAGGATTGACTTATAAATGAAGTAACTTTGACTTCTTATGGAATTAATTATCATATGTAAATTCTTGCCGCAGTGGGTTTCCCTCTTGCATGAATTCATGTCGAAAGCTTATTATGATTTCTTTTGCATATCTTATTTGTCCATCAACCATAGGAAGCATTATAGTTGATCCTTTGCGACAAGCTTAAGGGCTAAATGGTGTGAATTCTTCCTCCAACCAGCTTACGAAACCATCATACCGCGAGGGGCAAACTTGGAGCGTTCCCGAGTTAATTAGTTAGATGTTTATTGCTTTGATTAATTAGTAGTTTAGTTAGATTTAGATTAGATTATTTAATTTTTGTTAGCTTTCTTTCTGTTTATAAATAAAAAGGCAAAGAGACCCTCAGTCTTAGGTAGGGAAACATGAGTTTGCAAGTTTTAATCAAAATCATGGTTGTCCATAATGTACATTTTGTGAATAAGGAATAACGTAAATGGAAATAATTAAATGATTGATTTGAGTTATTATAATCATAGTTAATTATCTTGTAAATATATAATAGTTAGTAGTTTATAGTTAGATTAGTATAGTTAAGTTAAGTTTGTTGTTATTAGTTTCTAGTTTCCCTCTCTATTTTTAGTTGATTTCTTTTATTTAGTTAGATTAGTTTATTTTGGATTTGTTTTATTAGTTTCTAGTTTCCCTTAGTTTAGATTATTTAGCTTCAGATCACTTTCTCTTTGGTATCCTTACGAGACCTCAGTGATATGGTAGTTAAACTTCGTCGAGGTGGTCCATATAGCTTGACTTGAGTTATTTAGACAATAGGACGAGTTCCTCTTCCTTACGAGACCTCAGAGCGGCCAACGGAGCCGTTAAACTCGTCAGGGTGGTCCATACCAAACGGCTTGGGTTATTTAGACAACCCCGGACCGGTTCCACTCTCCCAGTTGACGGATGGACTGTTTCGCCCGTCAACACACGTGTAGCTCTTCTACAATCCAAATCTCCATCCCAATCTATGTCAACAAATCTAAGTATGTCCAATAGTACTTTGTCTACACCAAGTATTCCTTAATATAAAATTCCATAATTTGTAGTGCCATGCAAATACATGAAAACCCTCTTTTTATTTGTCCAATGCTCCTTCCTTGGTTTTGACATATACCTGCTCAAAAATCCCACTAAACGTGAAATGTTTGGTTTAGTACAGACCATTGCAAACATCAAAATACCAACAACACTAGCATAAGGAACATGAGACATGCCTTCTTCCTCTTACTATGTCTTGGGACATTTATCTGCAAATAACTCACACCTACAAGAATAGGGACCTTGATTGGCTTAAATCCCTACATATTAAACATCTATAATATTGTCTCAACATATTTCCTCTAATTCAACCATGTTTTCCTATTTGCTCAATCTCTTTTAATTTCCATTCCCAAAACAAAATTTGTGACACCATGATCTTTTATATAAATTTAAAAGACAAGTAGGTTTTTAACCTCCTTGATTATTTCCTAGTTGTTTCCAATCAACGACACATCATCAACATATAGCACCACATAAATAAAATGACCTCCAACTAATTTCAAGTACAAACAATGATCATCTTTGCTCCTTGTGAAGCCAAGTCCCAAAATATAAGTATCAAACTTTTGATACCACATCCTTGGAGATTTCTTTAACCCGTACAGGGACTTTTTTAGCTTGCAAACCAACTCTTTCTTACCCTTCAATGAAAAAATTTATCGTTGTTTCATGTAGATTTCTTTTTCAATATCCTCATGTAGGAATATTTTCTTTGTGTCCATTTGTTTTACTTCCAGATCAAAAGCAGCAACGACATACAAAAAAAATCTAATAGAATTCAATTTAACAACCGGAGAAAAAATTCCACCAAAATAAAGTCCCTCTACCTGGGAATATCAATTTTCTATTGGGTGATATTTATACTTCTCCACTTTACCTTATGCATTCAACTTCTTCTTAAACACCCATTTGTTACCAACGGGTTTTCTTCCAATCAACAAATCAACTAGATCCCAAGCCTCACTTTTATCCAAGAAATCCATTTTTTCAACCATGGCTTTCTTCCAGAGTTTACCATCCTCTAATTCCATTGTCTCCCTAAAACTTATGGCATCGTCACCAGTAATAGAAAAATCAAAATTAGAATCAAAACCGGGTGGAGAATACCTTTATAGTTGTCTTCTTTCCTAAATTGGTCTCCTCAATACTAAAGTATGAGGTTCTTCTTCTTATTATTCTTGTTCTTTTGTTGAGTCATATTCTTCACCCTCGAACTCAAACTCTATTATCTCTAGTTCTTTTTATTTTGGTGGGAATTCCTATCTGGGAACATATTTAACCTCTCTAAAGACAACATCTCGACTGTAGCCAATCTTCTTAGTTTTTGGGTTCCAGATTTTATAACCTTTACGCCATCTTTATAACCAATAAAGATACACTTTTCAGATTTATTATCCAGCTTACTCTTATTTTCCTTTGGAACATGTACATAAGAACACAATTGAACACTCTAATATGTTCAAGAGAGGTTTTCTTACTATTCCATGCCTCCTATGGAATTTTTTCCACCAATGCTAATGAGGGTGCTCTATTTACCAGGTAACATGCAGTACCCACTACCTCTGCCCAAAATTCCTATCCTAACTCAACACCATTGAGTATGCTCCTGGATTTTTCCATCAAAATCTTATTCACCCTTTCTACAACCCCATTATGTTGAGGTGTGTATGGAGTAGTCTTATGCATTGTTATACTGCACTTCTTACAAAATTCCTCGAATTCCTTCATGTGAAACTCTCCACCATTATATGTCATCAACACCTTTATTTTCTTCTCTGTATAATTCTCCATAAGAGCCTTAAACTCTTGAAATTTACCAAGGACCTTAGATTTCTTTCGGAGGAAATAAATCCATGTATTCCTTGAGAAATCATTAATGAATGAAACATAGTACACATATTTACCTAGTGATGTAACATGAATAAGTCCAAACACATCATTGTGTACAAACTCTAATATATTCTTTGTTATTGTAGAAATAGATGAGAATCTTACATGATAATGTTTACCATATATGCAATGTTCATAGAAATTAAAATATAGTGAGAAATTAGACATGCCTTCAACCATACATTTATTATGTAGTTCTTAAAGGCCCTTCTCTCCAATATGTCTCAGCCTTTGATGCCACAACATGTAAGTGGCTTAATATTCCTAAGATATCCTTCCAAATTATATTATACATGTCGTTCTTCTCTAGTGTTTGACTAGAGACACCTATGGGTTGCTCATGGACTCTTTAGAAGTATAAGACTCCATTGAGTGAGATGGAAAGTAATGATATCTCTAATTTCTAGTATCTCTTTTCAAATGTTTCGATTTTCCATGAGACTCCCTCTTTGAGTGACCTATACCTTCTTCCATATGCTTTGTACCTAATCCATTATGTATTTTCCTTTGCAATTGATTCAATATTTGCATTAACTAAGTGTGTAGGTGGTTTTTCCTCTCGGTATCTCTTATCATCCTCTCATTATCATCACTACAACTCTAAACGTCCAACTTTAACCTCCTCATATTTTCTACTAGTTCTAATGGCTCAATCCTTTCTTTGTTTCCATTAGACTTTGTTTCTTCATTCCCCGCGATGATATTTAATGGTGTGGCCTCTTTTTAATGGTTGTAAGGATGTTGTCTAGCCTCCATATTTCTTCTTCAGGAGTTAATATTGAATTATGGCCTCTAATTGTCTCTTATATAGCACTGTATTTGCAAATGTGTTCATAAAATTACATTTTCTAAAAATATTTTTTGGAACTATCCATATTGATATTTTTTGTCAAATCAAGGATACAAGATATTTTCTTCCCGAATTTGGAAAAATTGTAAGTACTTCTCCAAAATAAAAATATTCAAGATTGTTGCCTTCTAAAATATCTTTAGAATGACTATACTCATGTTAAATTCTAATAATAGAGATAAAAGTTATAACACCAAGAAGTTACCATTTATGCCTAATTTCTACACTTTTGACTAGTGTATCAAGGTCAAAGACCAACTTCTTCCACTTGTAGAAAAAAATATAGAGAGAACCAAAAAAACATTATATTAGGCATTAATAGTAATTATGATTTGGAACGTTATTGCAACATGTAGCTCGATGATTTAGTACTCTAGTCATTTTCTGCATCAATCTGGAATTGTCAACTTTCTACTTTTTGCACTTTGTCCCAAGTTAGAAAATCTAGCTAAAATCGCTATCTTTCCAACTATAAAGATATATGAAATTTTCACTAGGAAAAAATTGTCTAGATTATTGAGAATATTAAATGTTGACTTCAAATAATTTCCATAATTGATGTCTCTCACTTTTCCACCATTTACAATTTCCAAAAACTACTAAAAAGTCTCCCAAAATAGTGGATTTAACCTTATTTCTTCTGTTCTGCTCCAAACCGTTTGGAATCTAACCAAATTCCCTTTGGGGTTTTCTCATGCCAACTCATACTCTGCACTATCCAATTAATTGTCTTAATCAATTGATATTCCATTATTAAGTATGATCTTGTGTTCTGAGGATTTTCTAATTTTGAGGATTCTAAGGCCAAATCTACAAAATTGCCCACAATAATATTTTTATATCCCTTGTCATTGTGGACTTCCACCTGAAATTTGATCTCTATATAATTTAGTATTCTATAGTTATGCCTAAAATAATATTTTGGTTATAGACATTTTAGTTTCTGGAAATGTTGTAATATGTGAAAAATACATCAATAAATTAAAACATGTGACTCGCCAATGATGTGGAAACCCATTATATACATGAAATGCACTCTTAAATAATAGCTTTACCAATGCATATTAAATCAAAATAACATCAATGTTTCATATATGTATGGGGAACCAATGTTGTTCCTCTATTTGGTGGCATTAGTGCTTCATGTATACTATAGAGCAACATCACTTTCAAAAGCATCCATTGGCCCAATGGTGCACCTATTTTAACAAAGTGTGCTAGTGCACCATGTTATCATCCATTGGCCCGATGGTGCACCTATTTTAACAAAGCGTGCTACTGGACCATGTTATCCTCAAGCATTTATTTATATGCTAGATTGCACCATCGCATGACCCATTCTTGATTTTTATTCCATATCAACAGTGCACTACGTGATACATTTATATAATCACATTGATAAAATAAATAAATAAAAACAAAACTCTGTAAAAGATTATACCCATTGAGGAAAAACCTCAAAAAAAACTCCATAGAAACCTTTACAAAACTACTCGCAAAAACCTCTTCTTCAAACTATAGAGGTTTGAATATAAGTTTTCTTGAAACTTTAACCCGTATATTAATATAAAAACCTTAGCAAAAACCTCCACTAAAAACATATTTCTTAATAATTCAAAAGGAAAACCGATGTTCTCTAGTAAATCTCGTTCCCTACATTCACGAAATGGACAAAAAAATCTAAACCACGCAAGTTACACATATAGAGAAATTTGAATATTTAGATAAATGAAAATTCCATATTTACAAAACCATACCACTATTACTAAAGGATCACACTTCACCAATAGCTAGAACCCTCTCTAATTATTATTATTCCTTGCTCTGTAGGGAATATTATAATGGATGTGCATAGGGAATATTATAATGGATGTGCAATGTGCATAGGGCTTCATTTCATTCATTGACATTAATCCACATTTTTGGAGCAATCATCTTAAGTTTTGGTTTAGGTTATAGTTTCAACATTCGATTGCCTAAACATTTTATTAAATGTCCTATTCACTTGTGTTGGTCCTTGGTTATGTAAGGAAGCGAAGATTAAGGAAGAAAGGCGAAGTACAAACTGTGCGGAAGGCACATTAACTGAGGAAGGGTCGAAGTGGGTAAAGAAGCAGAAAAGAAGGAGCAAAGTAAAGGAAAATCTAGTCATTGGAAGAGAAGATCGAGATAGACAAAGCATCGAAGAATATGGATCATGGATAACTCAGCAAGCGGAAAAAGACATCAATGAGTGCTTTGGATCACTTCGCGGAAAAGAAGGAAAGACAGGTTGGACAAGCCCTTAAAACACGGGTCAAGCGGACCTAGGGTTTTGGATCTAGGGTTTTGATACCTAGACTTCGGTCTAAGGATTGTCCGAGAGTCATGTAATGTAGTTCTAAGAGAGTCGAGAGGGTTGCTCGATAATTGGTTGTTAGTCATTATTGTTGTGATCATTGTTGTTAAGAGAAATATTAAGTCTGTATTATGGATCTTTAGTTAGGTGCGAAGATCAACCCTGCAGTTGGGTGTGCAGGAAGGGAAGAGAAAGAGAGAGAGAGATTTGCAGCTAAGTGCGCAGATAGAATTGTATGTTTTCATCTAATATATCAAGAAACACAGTTATGTGGACGTATCCCTAGAGAGAGGATGAACCACGTATATTTTGTTGTTCTTTATGGTTGATGTTGTGCTATTTGTTATATGTTATATTGTTTTGCATTGTTGTGTTAGATAAGAGATATAAATCCGTGAAGCAAGCATAAGAAGGGTAAATAATATCTAGATTGTTGTGTGTTGTTGTCCTGGATCCACTTTACATTTCCTCTGGCTGTAGACACTTGTGTCCTACAACCCCCTATTGTTACTTCAGGTGAGACTGCATCTGCTTCGCAGGTGTTTTCGAAAGGGCTAGTAGTTAGGGCATGTTGGTGTGTTGTAAGAGTTGAACCCTGGGTCTACCCATGTGCCAACAAATGGTTCCATTTCCGGGACCGGGATCTTTTTGAGGGAATGTCAAGGTGGTTTCCATCATAGATAGAAATTCAAAAGTGGATAGAGGAACAAGAAAAGGACTTTGTTGAAGCTCAGAACAAGAACCCTAGCATTAGTACAAAAGACTAGTTGGGAAGGTACATCTTTACCAACATACATGAAATTTTCTTCGGAGGAGTTCATAAGGAGTTATACGAGTGGTTAGCCAAATTAGTAGATACCCAGTTTGAGATCAGATCTAGACCACATGTGGTTTGGATAGTGGTGCTGATAAGGAAGGTCAAGAGAGTTGATAACGTTGTGTCTAGAGTGGATCTCTGGTTTGATAGCACTATTGGAGGGTACATTACTGAGTATGTCATTGACATAGTTGAATCGTATAGTCAAGCAAACATGTATTTCTTTAAGGGACCTAGAGGGAAGTTCCTACACTTTTTAAAACTGAGGATTAAGATGTTATTGCATGAGAATAATATCCTGAAGATACAGTGAAGCTAATGTTCAAGAATTCAGACAGCGACAGTGACACAGAGGCTGGACACATGGGTGGTGGGAGATCATTTAGAGAAGTTCCTCTTGTGAACTTGTTTAAGAAGAATTACGGAGACGAGGGATTCTACAATGGAGAAGAAGCAGATCTAACAGACGAAGAATATTCAGAGTCCGCAAAAATAGAGGAAGTACAGATTGAAGAACCTCGTTGAGGAGAATCAGAAACTTCAGGCACTGCGCCTACTATTGAAGTAAGTACTATTACTCCTCATGTTGTTTTAGAAGCATTAAGTAACCAGAGTAACCAGAGTAGTCAAAGAAGTCAAAGTATTGTTACAAGCAATTTGGTACATACTTAGTCAAGAAACCAAGGAAGATCTATGGCAGATGAGATGAGGTTACCTATATTTAGAGGAGATGGATCTGAAGATCCTGACCAACATTGGTTCTTATGCGAATTTGTATGGAGCATTAAGCAAGTCACTGATGAAGCTATTAAGAGAACTCGGTTTAGTACTACCTTGAGGGATCGCACTCTGAACTGGTATATGAAGTTTGTTTCAGGACTAGGACAGCCTAAACCGTTGAATGACATTAAGACTGCATTGAGTGTGGAATTCAAGAAGCCTAATTTGGAGTCACAATGTATTACAGAGTTGAAGGAAATCAAGCAAAAGGTAACAGAACCTGTTTGGGAGTTTGATCAGAGGTTTAAGACTCTGACAGGTCATTTGAGTTTTCAAATCCCAGACGAACAGAATAAAGAATGGTTCATTGTTGTTCTCCTGCCACACATCAGAGTTCCTCTGATGCAACAGAAGTTTGCTTCGTAGTCTGAAGAATTGGAGATCACCATGAAACTAGAAGCAGCCCCTGTAGGAGAATCCAGTCCAAGTATGAGTCAAATCTTGAATCATTTAACTAGTTTATCCTTACAGGTCGAGGATATGAAGAAAGATAAATTAAAAGAGAAAAGAGAAGATATTTGGTGCATCATATGTAAATCAGAGGACCATGAAAAAGAGCATTGTCCCCTATTTCATGAATACTTGGCCTCTGGAGCACCTAGTCCTTTGAAGTAGGCTATTGTACCCTGGTGCAAGGTATGTAGAACTAGACATCACCCTGGTGAATGTTATTATATGTAAAAATATGTCCAAACACCTCCCTATCTTTACTGCACATTCTGTAAATATGTGGGGCATGATGAGAAGGATTGTAGGGCTTATGATCTCATGCATGAAAGATCAAGGGATACATATAGGATTCAAGGAGAAACACAGCAAGAAGGAAGTAATGCGCAGTTCAACTCCCCAGGAAGAGGAAACTTCAACCCTCGTCATGGATTCAGAGAAAGACGACGAGGTGGAGGTATGGGTC
The DNA here is from genome assembly GCA_010110895.2 of Picea sitchensis. Lineage (NCBI taxonomy): Eukaryota > Viridiplantae > Streptophyta > Pinopsida > Pinales > Pinaceae > Picea > Picea sitchensis. Next base: position 417,706 of record SNQJ01S0002550.1, on the reverse strand, counting down.
GAGGTAGAGGTCATATTATTCTTTATAACTGCACACAGCCAAGACATTTGGAAAGGGATTGTAAGAACCCTTGTACTACTTGAAACTACTGTAACTCGTTTGATCATCTCATCGAATATTGTCCAGCATTGTTGGCCAAAATCCAGGAGAGATGAGGAGGAAACCAACCAGTCCAATTGATATCAGCAAAAACTCGTGGTGAGGACCCCAAAGTCGATGTTATTGCTAGAGGAGGCGTTGTTATAGGAGAAGACAGGGTAACTCCAGGAAAGACTGTAGAAGGATCAGGAATCAGAAGAGTTGCAAAGAAGGCACAGTTGTTTGATCCAAGAAGAGAGAGGCATACTTTTGAAGAAGCAAAGAAATAATTTGTAGGAGAACAAGCTTCTTCATCTAAGGCACAACCAGAAGTAAGGGAATGTGAAATTCCACCGGCATTTGATAAGTCTACCCTAGCTAGACAAGGAAAAGAGGTAAGCAAGCTCATGGACTTATTATATACCTGTATTAATTTGATTAAATATGAAAAAGTTGTGCAAGAGCTACAACACCTAGTAAGACAGTATGAAATTGTGAAAATAGACCCTATGTTGAGTAGAGTTGTGAATCAAGTATCAAGGAAAAGGAGGACAAACAAGGAATTACACCTTAGTGCTCAAATTGGAGACTACGATGTGGACTATGTGGTCCTTGACTTGGGATCAGAAGTAAATGTTATGACGAAGCAGACTTGGGAACTGATGGGAAAACCTAGATTGATTTACTATCCTATCAGGCTTAGGATGGCTAATCAGCAGGAAGTGAGCCCCTTTGGAAGACTAGAGCATGTCCCTATAGACATTGATGGGGTAAGGACATTTGCACACTTCGAAGTAATTGAGATTGTCGATGATAGTTATCCTTATTCTACGTTGTTAGGAATTGATTGGGATTTCAACAATTCGACTGTTGTTGATCTAAAGAAGAGAAGAATGACATTTGAGGGTAATGGCCTTAAAGTCATTGCACCTCTGGCCCTAGATGAAGGTCGCAGATACACAGAACCTATCAGGGAATAAGATCACGCATGCGAGCTAGAGAACATCTACAAACTGACAACAAGACAACATGATTACATTAATCCTACAGCAGATGGAAATCTCAACTGGCAAAGTGAAAGTGCATGTTCATCAAATTCAGAAGAAGCATTGGAAAACTAGCAGAACATAATGTATGAAGTCTCTACAAGACAATGTGCCAAATTAACCAGAGCAGTTCGTTGGATTGGCATAGAATTAAGTAATCTTCCAACATTTGATGGCTTGAATCATTTAGATACATTTCTAGCTGAATTTGAGAAAAGTGTACTAGTGCAACAGAGGATGTTGGCACTGGACGAAGCCTTGAAAGCTACACTAACTAGATGGTGGGGAACACATAAGAAGAACATCATGGAGTGGGTACAATTTCGCACCTTATTGATAGTGCCAGAGTTGTCCTAAGGACCACATGCGAAGTTGTGAGGAGGCCTGGAGCAACATTCCTAAAGAACAGTGGGTGCATAAGTTCATTAACACCTTGGATACTATGCATGTCAACTGGTATCTTCAAGCAGAACTGTGCCTCATCACTACAGATTGGTATGGAATGACTCAGAACTTTATCGCTACATTTTTATTTGAGATTCAATACCCTACAATAGATCAGGCTTTACAAATTGTAAGACAAAAGGTCTTTGAGGAGGCACCTAACCTCCATTTTGAGCAAGAAGAAGATGAATGGAATGTGCCTCTTAAGCAGTTACAGGGATGTTATAATATTAATGTCGATGAAGATGATGACCCTAGAGATGTAAACATTGCAAAAACTAAAGGTCACAGAGACATAGAAGGACCAGGGATCAAACTACCTTTTATTGGACAACCCATTAAAATTAAGAAGATTAATATTGGAACAGAGCAAACACCTAAGTTAGCAAATGTTGGAGACTATTGGGATGATGATAGTATTAGCAATATTACAAAACTATTACATGAATATCAGGATTTATTTCCAACTAATTTCACAGACATGAAGGGAATTAAAGGGCCCATGGTAGAAATGAAGATTCCCTTGAAAGAAGATGCAAGACCTATCAAGCAGAGACCTTACAGACTGAATCCCAAATATAATCAGAAAGTTAGGATTGAATTGGATAGAATGATGGAAGCAGGAATCATAGAACCTGTTGAAGAATCTGAATGGATTATCCCTATGGTGGTCCAAGATAAGAAGTCGGGAGAAATCAGAATTTGTGTAGATTTAAGGAAACTGAATGATGCATGCCTACATGACCCCTTTCCTACACCCTTTATTGATGAAGTTCTAGATAATGTAGGAGGACATGAAGTCTACTCATTCACAGATGGATTTTCATGTTATCACCAGATCAAAATCACTAAGGAAGATTGACATAAGACCACCTTTGCCACAAAATGGGGTTCTTTTCAGTACAGTGTGATGCCTTTTGGCTTGAAGAATGCACCAGCCATATTTTCCAGGGTGGTGGTCGAAGCATTTAAGGACTTCCTGCACAAGTTCTTGGAAGCATATTTTGATGATTGGATTGTCTTTAGCCTACTGAAAAATCATATTGAATGTTTGAGATTGATGTTAGTTAAGTGTAGGCAATGTTGGATTGCCTTGAATTTGAAAAAATGTATGTTATTTTCACCCTTTGGAGTGGTTCTTGGGCACATTGTGTGTAAGCAGGGGTTGTTGGCGGATCCTTCCAAGATTGCCATCATTGTTGATCTACCTCCTCCTACTTTGGTTATATAGTTGTGCACTGCATTGGGGCACACTAGATACTATAGGAAGTTCATTAAGGGTTATGCACAAATAACAGCACCCATGGAGAAGCTATTAAAGAAATATAGTAAGTTCTAATGGACAGAAGAATGCCAGCAGAGCTTCAACACACTAAAGCAGAAAATGGTCACTGTGCCAATCTTGGTTTTTCTAGATTGGAGTAAGGAGTTCAATGTTCATGTCATTTCTTCATCCATTGAATTAGGAGCATTTTTAGCATAGCCAGGTGCAGGAGACATTGACCACCCATAGCCTTTGCAAGCTAAAATGAATTATACTACAACTGAAAGAGAAGGCTTGGCTATGGTATACGCGTTGGAGAAGTTTAGACATTATTTGTTGGGAAGACATTTTAAGATGTTCATTGATCATTCTGCCTTGAAATACTTCATCAACAAGCCATTGTTAGGGGGGACAATATGCAGATGGCTACTACTATTCCAGAAGTATGACTTTGAGATTGTGGTCAAGCCAGGAAGAACGAATAAAGGACCTGATCACTTATCCAGGTTGGAACATGGAGAGGAACCTATCGGTTTGGAGGATACACTACCAAATGCACAGTTGTTGGCCATCAAAAAAGTCAATGAGCACTTCGCTGAGATAGTTCAGTTTCTGTCCACAGGAATAGAACCTCGCGAGTATACAGTCATTCAGAAGAAACAGTTGGTAGTCCGCACAGCTATCTTTCAACTTATAGCAGGACAATTGTATAAGATGGGACCAGATGAGATCTTGAGGAGATGTGTTATGGAGGCAGAAAGATCATTGATTCTTGCAGAAGCCCATGAAGGCATCACAGGAGGACATTATGCAGAAAAAGAAACAGTGTAGAAGGTTCTCAAAGCTGGCCTCTGGTGGCCTACTTTACATAAGGATGATAAGGAATACTCCAGAGCCTGTGATGTATGTCAAAGAGTGTGGAAGCCTTTTAGAAGGGATGAAAGGCCTTTGGCACCACAATTAACATTACAAGTATTCAAGAAGTGTTCCATTGACTTTGTGGGACCTATTAACCCACCAGGAATGCGCACAGGCGCGAGATACATTATCACTGCGACAGAGTATTTGACCAGATGGGCAGAAGCAAGAGCAGTTAAGGACTGTAGTGCATCTACAGCTACACAGTTCATCTTTGAGGATATTATAACCAGATTTGGATGCCTGAATATCCTCATGAGTGATCAAGGCACACACTTCATCAACAGGACTATTGAAGCCTTGACTCTGTAATTTGAAGTTCACCATCAGAAGAGCACCCCATACCACCCACAGGTGAATGGTACAGTCGAAGCCTTCAATAATATCTTGGAGACAACACTGACCAAGATTTGCAGTGTTAACAAAGACAATTGGGATTTAAGAATTCCAGCAGTATTATGGGCTTATAGAACTACTTGCAATAAGTTAACAATGCAGACCTCATTTAAGTTGGTATATGGCTTGGAAGCAGTGGTACCTATGGAATACTTGGTTCCTAGTTTAAGAATTGCATCATTTATAGGTATGGATGACACAGGCGTTGTTCAAGACAGGCTTACGCAATTGATGGAAGTAGAGGAAGACAGGTTTATTGCAGGATTTCATCAGCAGGAACAGAAAGAAAGAGAAAAGGCTTACCATGACATACATATCAAGAGGAAAGCATTCAAGCAAGGAGATTTGGTATTGTTATATGACAGCAAGTTCATGAATCATCCAAGGAAGTTCAAGACACATTGGCTTTGGCCATTTGAGGTTGCTTATGTCATAGAAGGAGGAGTTGCGCAGTTGAAGACCCTTAATGGAGAATGGAAAGAAGGTTTGGTAAATGGGAGCCGGTTGAAATTGTATTATGACAACTAGTTCCCTCACAACTCCCAATAAAATCAAAGGAAGAAGGGTTTAGGTACTAGGTGCAGTTGAAACTGGGTACCAGACACAGAAAAGACAGTCTGCACATGATAGTGAGGGACGGAGCAGAAAGCATTGTCTGCTTTGTGCAGTCTACAGTCGAAGTAAAATAGAAGGTTCAATCTTGTAGTGACTCAGTCACATGTGAGTGTTGGGGGCCTATTGGCCCTTGGTTATGTAAGGAAGCGAAGATTAAGGAAGAAATGTGAAGTATGAACTGTGTGGAAGGCACATTAACTGAGAAAGGGTCGAAGTGGGTAAAGAAGCAAAAAACAAGGAGAAAAGTAAAGGAAAAGCTAGCAGTTGGAAGAGAAGATCAAGGAAGACAAAGCATCGAAGAATATGGATCGTGGACAACTCAGCAAGTGGAAAAAGACATCAACAAGTGCTTTGTATCACCTCATGGAAAAGAAGGAAGGACGGGCTGGTGAAGCCCTTAAAACACGGGTCAAGTGGACCTAGGGTTTTGGCACCTAGGTTTTTGGATCTAGGGTTTTGATACCTAGACTTTGTTCTAAGGATTGTTCGAGAGTCATGTAATGTATAAATAAAGGTCTAGGAGAGTCGAGAGGGTTGCTCGATAATTGGTTTTTATTCATTATGTTTGTGATCACTTTTGTTAAGATAAATATTTAGCCTGTATTCTGGATATTCAGTTGGGTGAGAAGATCAACCCTACAGCTGGGTGCGCAAGAAGGGAAGAGAAAGAAAGAGAGAGATCTACATCTAAGTGCACAGATAGAACTGTATGTTTTCATCTGATATATCAAGAAACATAGTTTTGTGGATGTAGCCCTAAAGAGAGGGTGAACCACGTATATCGTGTTGTTCTTTGTGGTTGATGTTGTGTTATTTGTTATATGTTATATTGTTACTGCATTGTTGTGTTAGATCGGAGATATAACTCCGTGACGCAAACATAAGAAGGGTAAAGACTATCTAGATTGTTGTGTGTTATTGTCCTGGATCCACTTTGCATTTCCTCTGGTTGTAGACACATGTGCCCTGCAACCCCCTATTGCTAGTTCGGGTGACACTGCATCTGCTTCACAGGTGTTGTCGAAAGGGCCAGTAGTTAGGGCTTGTTGGTGCACTGTAAGAGTTGAACCCTGGATCTGACCCTATGCCAACAACTTGCAAAACAATAAATCATTGGCATGTTTCATTAGATTCACATGCTTTGACATCGACATTGCTCATATGAGTTAATGATGTCTCCTATGTGAACTGCATTTATTTAAGTAGCTTCGGACAGGTATTCTCATGTGCCCTGGGTGTTGGGCATGAGGTAATCATTGTGAGCACCACATTAGACTCTTTGTTTGGTGAAAACTACCATTGGAATGAAGTTGGGGCTTCATGATTTTGGTGGTGGGATTTGTGGGTTAGTGTTAGGGCTTCACACCCACAAGAAAGTCTAATTTGATGTTGACTTGTGGAGGGCCTTCTATGTTAACCCCTAGGACTTGTATATAAAGGACAGAAGTCATTGTGACATTTCATATGGTGTAGAGTGGGTGGATACATGATGGAGTTGGCATAAGTGAGTCTGCACTCGTGCCAAGGGGCATGGTGATTTCAACAAAGGGAAATTCTGCAATGGTGGCAAATCTAGCCTAGAAGAGAGGAAGTCGCAGAGAGAAAATTGTACATAGGTTTCCATACAAGTCTTATGTACTTGTACTTGGATTGTAGTGGGAGGAATTGCGTATACATGCAGGTTGCAAAGAGCACAATCATGTATGTGTGTTGGTAAGAGGAAGGTGAATCACATATATGTGGGTTGTAGTGGACGCAGTCGCGTATGTACGTGGGATGCAGTAAGGTGAATCGCATACAAGGTTTTCTAGGCAAGAGTAGGTTCTTACAAGATGACGTCAACAGGTACATGTGATGTTAGTAGGCCATACAGGTCTTATGTGACATATTTGAAGGCAGAGGAAATTTCCAGTGATTTTTTTAAGTTTATTTTTCTGGTTTTGAGAGGACAAGGTTGTCCTCGGATTTTTGGTGAAATTGTATTGGTTGGGAGGGATGGTGTTTCCCTCATAATTTTTGAATTTGATAAAGTTAAAGAACATAAATTTTGTGTCTTATGTGTATTAATGATTCATCTTTGGTCTTGTTGTTTCTGCTAGATATATTATTATTCAATTATTTCCAGTGTAAAATTGTTCAATGATAAAAGCTAAGGTTTATTGTTAGTTCACTAGGAAGCAATTTTCAAATCTGAAACTTACTTAGATAGAGTTGCATGAGAAAATTGACATGGTATCAGAGCTTGGGATCTGAAGATAAGGGGATCATCTTGAGATGCATTTGTTAGTTATAACACTCGAAGAGTGTTTTTCTTGTTCTTATTCCGGGCAAGTCACGGGTGACAGCTTTGAGAGGGAGTTGTAGCAGTGAGAGGGAGATACTGTGATAGTTGCAAGGGGCGATAGGTTAGATTATCTCTGGTTTGAGACATGGAGTACACCATTCGAACAAGGAGTTGTGTACTATTTCATAGTGTCTGACTTAGGTATGTACGAGGAGTTTGGTATGAAGACTAGGGCATGGGATTTGTTATTGAGCTTCATAGTGTCTAACTTAGGTATGTACAAGGAGTTTGGTATGAAGACTAGGAATGTAGTACAAGGATCTAGAGCAGTGGTATTTTGGATGGAGTCAAAGGATGTGATGTAAGTGATAATATTTTATGGGTGTCAGTAGTGTGTTCTCAGCCTCAACGATTGAGGAGTAGGGATATGCAGTGTTTTCCAGGGATGATATGGATGTTATGGTGAAGAGTAGCAGTAATGAGAACTAGGCCCTTGTAGTTCACACTAGGAAGGGTAGAAAAGGTTCTCCATGCAGAAGAGGTTCACCAAGGAGAAGGGATTCTTCCAAGAGAGAAGCATCTCCAGATTCAAGAGAGAAGAAGGATCTCGGTAGGATCAGATGTTTTGATTGTCATGACTTTGGGCACTATGCTTCACAGTGTCCACACCATACGATAAGGGGAAGAAGGTAGTAGTCATCAGTAACAAAAGTTGATGAGGTTGCATACAAGTTTCAGAGGGAGATCTTTTTGGTCTCTACCCTTTTAGGTACAACTTCCAATAGGGGGACTTGGTTGGTGGATATCGGAGCATCTTGCCATATGATAGGTGAACGAGAGTTATTTGACACTTTCACAAAGATTGGCTTAGACTTGTGCATGGAGCTTGGTACAGGATCCAAGCATGCAGTATGAGGATATGGTACAGTATCGTTCCGATTGGAGTCAAGAGAGGTGTTGAGGTTGTCAAATGTGTTATGGGTGCTATAACTTGGGGGGGGGTGTCCTCTCATTCTCGAAGATTGAGAGGAAGGGATATCACGTATTATTTCGAGATGGACATGTGTTGTTTGTACCTAGACAATATAGCTTTAGATCAACGATTATTCTTGGAGTTAGGGAGGGAAACCTATGTAGGCTGAGGGGCCATCATATGCATGTGATAACTAGCAGGAGTGGAGAGACAAGTGAGGAGAAGCAAGTTGCTCCACCAGGGATGAGGCAGGTAGCCCCACCAATAGCACAGGTTCAAAGAGAGTAGGTAGCTCCACCAGTGGTGAGGAAGGTGGTCCCACCAGTAGTGCCAATTCATAGGGAGCCAGAGTTTAGAGGGTGTCAACCCTTAAGATTTGGTAGGGAGGAGAAACCTCCCAGGACTGTTCAAAGGAGATTAGACTTCAAAGGAGGTCAACAGGTTTAGAGGGAGAAGGTAGCTCCACTAGTGATGAGGCAAGTAGCCACACCAGTAGTATCATCTCAGAGGGAACCATAGTTCAAAGGGATTCAACCCTTAGGTTCCAATGGGGAGGAGTAGCCCTTAGGACTATGCAGAGGATAGTGGATAGGGAGTAGGTAGCTCTAAAGGTTGTGTAGACTCAGAGGGAGCCTGACCCTATAGGGAGTTAGCGGATTCATACGGAGTCTAACTTCAAAGTGAGTTAGTGGATTTAGAGGGATTTTGACTCTAGAGTGAGATCGACTTTAGAGGGATTCAGGAGGCTCAGAGGGAGAGTCATCCATTCAGAGGGAGCCCACCTTTAGGTCGAGATGGGAGACAGAGATATTTTAGGACTTACAGACATGTGTCGTGGTTTGAGGAGGCCAAACAAGAGGTTCAGAGGCAGGAGGCTTCTAGCAGTTGTGTGCCCTCCATGGAGGATCCATTTGTTTCAGTAGGTTTTTCTACAGTGACAGAGGAGACAGAGATATTTCCAGGTGATTGTGGAGTGTGGTGAGAATACCTCCATCACTAAGAGGGAGTGTTGATTTTTGTCACTTCGGGTAGGTATTCTCACGTGCCCTAAGTGTTGGGCATGTGGAAATCATTGTGAGAACCACATTACACTCTTTGTTTGGTGAAAACCGCCATTGGAATGAAGTTGGGGATTCATGGATTTGGTGGTGGGCTTTGTGGGTTTGTGTTGGAGCTTCAAACCCACAATAAAGTATAATTTGATGTTGACTTGTGGAGGGGCTTCTACGTTGATCCCTAGGACTTGTATATAAAGGAGAGAGGTCATTGTGACATTTCATATGGTGCAAAGTGTGTGGAGACATGATGGAGTTGGAATAAGTGAGTCTGCACTCGTGCCAAGGGGAATGGTGATTTCAGGAAAGGAAAATTTTTCACTAGTTTAAAATCTGGCCTAGAAGAGAGGAAGTCACAGAGAGCAAATTGTATAGAGGTGTACATACAAGTTTTCTATACTTATACGTAGATTGCAATGGGAGGAATTTTGTATGTATGTGGGTTGTAGAGAGCACAGTCGTGTATGTATGTTGGTTGCAGGAAGGTGAATCGCGTATACGTGGGTTACAGTGGGCATAGTCATGTATGTACGCAGGTTGAAGTAAGGTGAATTACATAAAAGGTTTTCTAGGCAGCAACAGGTTTGTACATGATGATATCAGCATGTACATGTGACATTACCGGGACGTATAGGTGGTTCGCAGCAGATTTGAGTGTAGAGGAAATTTTCAAGGATTTGTTGAGGTTTGGTTTTCTGGTTTTGAGAGGATAAGGTTGTCCTTGGATTTTTGATGAAATTATTTTTGCTGGGAGGGCTAGTTTTTCCTTCAGAATTTCTGAATTTGATAAAGTTACAAGACAAAATTTGTGTGTCTCATGTGTATTGATGATTCATCTTTGATCTTGTTGTTTTCACTGCATATATTTTCAGTCAATTATTTTCAATGTAAAATTGTTCGGTGATAACAACTAGGGTTTATTGTTAGTTCACTAGGAAGCAATTTTCAGATCTAAAAATTAGTCACATAGAGTTGCATGTGAAAATTGACAAATTGTTGAAAGAATTCTCTAAATGACTACCATTTTCCAGAAGCAATATGCCTCCAACAATATGTTTTCATCCTACCAATCTCCACTTGGTGCCACTAGTCCATCTTTTCAACATCCTCCTTGCATCTTTTTTTGCTTATTCTTAGACTACATTTTTCTACCACTTCGATCTTTATCTCTTCCTTCTTCATTCCTATAAACACACATTCATTGGAGCATCCAATTGTTCAATTGATGGACTTCAAATAGAACGAGATTTCATTTAAACAATGGGAAACCACCACTTATTGAGAAAATCCACAATGAAAATGTGAGCTTTCATGGATTTTCCTTGCAATGGCTTCTACATATTGTGGGAAGGAAAAGGTCAAGGTACCCAACATACTACAAAAGTCAAAGGCATCCAAGATCTAAGAATATAAAAATAATCGATCTTATGTCCACTACATGAAAAAATCATGCTTGCATATTATGCAACACATATAAGTTAGGTTATGTTAACAATTTTGGTCAAACATTGTTGGGCCCCTAATTTTAAATTTTAGAGATATCCACATTGTGGTAGTGGGAAAGAACAAAGTCATCCAGATGCAAAAAATAGAATAGATGGGAATCACGCCACGTAGAATGGGAACTATTAGTATAATTAAGGAGCCTCAGTGCTAAAGTGAGACTGGAGACAAAATTCCAAGTGAAAGATGGAGTGGAAAAATGAAAAAGATGCATGGCTAGATAAAAAGAAAATAACAATAATTTTATCAAGCTAACACTAGAAGAAGACTAACGGTCATGGATGTTTTGAATATACCTTCCTACCCTCGAGCATAACACTATATATTGTAAATACTTAAGTCTAAGTTGGGGTTGGCTATTAGTTGATTATGTTTTGGATATTAGTGGGGTATCTATCATTGGGTTGATGTTCATTGTTGAATGTTGTTGTTACCATGAGATCACAACTATTGTAAGGGGATTTTGAGTTAATATTGGTTTTATCCTCTATAATGTGTTGTCCATGGTTTTGGTCTTGACTGGATAATGAGAGATGTATTAGTCAATGCTAAATATCAATGGAATGAGGACCCCATTTAAAAATTGTATTGTCTTTCTTTCATATGGTAATGATGTATTCTATTACTATTACTTAGCTAAGTTGATGAATGAATATAATTTGCTTGAATCTATGTTGTGCTCTTAGCTAAGATGTTGATATTACTTTTTTTCATTCATTGGTTATTGAATATATTGGTATGGGTTGCAGTATGTTGGGTAACTTCTTGCATAATATTTAAGGGGGAAGTATGGGTAATAAGTTGAGTGGCAGTCATGACAACCATACTACATGAGCCCCATACTACCTTTAGTCTCAGCACAACACTTTGGGTGAGACCTTCCTCTTCATGGGGATTGAAAATGCCAATGCTTAGACTATAGTGGGTCCCCTTCATTGAATATTGATGTGTACCATGGTCTAGCATTGAGCCAATAAATGGTTCATTGTCAAGATACTTCATAATGTGTATGACATTCTAAGAATATGATTGACAAGCTAACCCAAAGCTATGTAGAAGATTGTTGGTTCAAGTAGATTGACCTATTTCATAAATAGTGCATTGTGGGTTGTCCATCCTAATGGATGCATAATGACCATAACAATTATGAAATATTTTGGGTAGAATTCCTAGTGGTACTATTTGAGTGGTTGAAGAGATTAGGAGAACACCTATGACTAGTCTGGAAGAGGAGGAGAAAGTTCCAATAAAACATCTAGAATTTGATTACATTACAATGATTCAATCATGAGGTTTTGAGGGTTGTTGATTTCTAGATTAATACCACAAATGAAGGATACATGCTTGAATTCATAATGGATCTAAACCAGACTTTCTAAAGAGCGAAAGAGTGATTATGGAGGGGAGTTCACAAAAGGTCGGTAAATGAGATTCTGAATCGGGTGAATGTTCTTAACAAAGAAGGATCACATGCCCTCACCATGCCTTTCAACCTACTAACCATGGAAGCTTAATAATTTTCACATGGGGTGAAATAGGATAGAGTTAGTGAAAGTAAGTAAAGGAATATGGTACCATGGAGGAATCAGAGGCTTTAGAGAGAGAAAATTAGGCATCAAAAAGGGATGCAATAACCTAGAAGTGGTGGCTGAATAAAATGTGGGAGGTGCACAAAGAGTGGAAGTGGTGAAGAAGAAAATTGATAGAGAAGGGAGTACTAAAGAGCACCTTAAGGAGTTGTAAGGGATGGGAAATGAGGAGCAAAGGTCAATTGATGGTTAAAAGAGCAGGGATTGGTAAAAGGAAGAGTATAGGGAGAAAATTGGAGGGAGGAACAATGTATAGGGAGTTATAGAAGATGGTGAATGGGGCAAAGAAAGCAGGAAATCATGTTCAATCAGAAGGATCGGGGATAGTACAATAGGAAGTCACATCTGAGGGAAATGGAGATCAAATCACAAGGAGGAGCATGATTGTTGTACCACAAGAAGGAGAGGCACTCAAGGACATGTTATAGTTGTTGAACTAGAAGAAAAACAAGCAGTAAACATGGTATGACATAAATATAATGGAGATAACCCAAAATAGTCACCATCACCCATGTATCTTGAGAATACTAAGGTAATCATTGATCATTTTTCTAGTTCTAGTTTAAAAGCACCTTCGAATAGTGGAATGAAGGATAGAAGTGGTGGACAGCTGAGTGTAGGTAGAAATATTGGTAGCAGTGGAACTACAGTAGTAAATTTTAATTTTAGCCTAGGGGGAGGGGCTGGTATAGTAAGTCAACCAAGCCCCAGATGCTTTATTTTAGTGAGAAATTTGAAAGATACTAAGCAGCCAACAAAATGATAATGCACCTCCCTTGGTTTTCAAGAAAAGGTGATAGTGATGAAGATTAGCATTAGTTCCTCTATGAATCAATCTAGAGGACAAAATGAGTCACAACTCAAAAATCCAAATTGGTAGAGTTCCAAATCAATTTCAAGGAGGAGAGCTCTATATTGGTATATGAAATTTATTCAAATGGACCCTTAAGGCACACCTAAGTCTCTAGATGAAGTGAAAGTGGGATTTGTGGTTGAACTTGGATCAACAAAGTTGCATTGAGTTGAAAGAGATCAAGCAGATGATTGATGAGAGTGGTCGGGAGGACGATCAGTGATTTTGTGACTTAACCAATAGAATTTCATACCCAATACATTACATGCAGCATAAGGAGTGGCTCATCTAGGGACTATTTCCCCTTACCAAAGTACCATTGATGCAATAGATGTGAACCACTCAATGGGAGGTCCTGCATGAGCTACAAATATTGAATCAATGATCAGGTATCTAGGTGTAATGAGAGCATGTGTTGTGGTTATTCCCTCCACTAGCACAATGCTTGAGCTTGTGCAATTCTAGTTGAAACTATCAACCTTGATAGAAAAAAATTAGGAAATGAATTATGCCAAGACATATAGAGAATAATTTTGGTGCATTGTGTGTAAGACACAAGGTCACATAAGAAATTATTGTCCTTCACTAAGAATTAAAATCGTGGTACCTAACCTGACACTGCCACCAACAACATGGTAGGTGAACGTTGTGAAATCTGTAGGACCTATGACCAACCCCAACATCTCTGCCCAATATTGAAAAAGTATACTTCTAACTCAACCACCATTTTCTATGATTTGTGTAGGGTGAACACTCACACCATAGAGAACTATCATGGCTTGTAGGCACTAGTGGAGTGGTTCGAGAGGATTTCCTTCCACATAGAGGAGGTGAACTATAAATTAGTCAAGGAGGGGGGGTTGAGGAGGATATGGTGGAGGTTATAGAGGTGGGCATGAAGGAGGATACAAAGGTGGTTGGAGTTGGGGTCACCCATGCCGCATCAAGTGTTATAAATGTAATGAAGTGGAACACATCTCCTGATAGTTCCTACATCTGAAGAGGGTGCAATGTAAACATCGTAGGGCCATTGGTCATGTGAATGAGGACTATACCAACCTAATATCCAAGTGGGAGACTAAGGCAAGGTAGTAAAATGAAAACCTTGTAAATTTTGAACCATGAAACATTGAAAAGGTCAAGGATCCCAATATTAATGTGGTAACAAGAGGAGGGGCTAGCATAGGAATTGATTATTCTTGACCGTAGCTTCCCCATATAAGGAAGGTAGCTTCTATGAACCATGGGTTTGATACAACAAAGAAAAAGACTTATTATAAGGAAGCATTGGAAGCACTACAAGAAGCAATTGTTATAGTAGGCCACAATGAGGGAAGAAGCACAGTAGCCTGGAACCCTCCTCACCTTCTTTGTCCAGGAATACGGATTATGGGATCATAGAAAGAAGGTTCATGATTTCTTTGAGACCCTCATCAAAATCTTGGATGGTGAAGGGTTAATAAGGAAGTTGTGGTTCACCTTTGGCAAGATAATTGAGAAGGGGGAGGAAGAACCTATATATGCTCCCTTGTATGAGAGAAACTTTGGTGGATTAGCCGAAAGAAGAAGACTCAAACCAATCAAGAATTCAAGATAGATGTTTAGGTCTATGGATAACAAGTTACCAACTTGACAAGAACTCTCCAGGGTTCGAGCATTTTTTAGAGTGGTTGGTTTTACCCTCGTTTCAAAAAGTGGCGCTACCAGTAGCACCCCTTTTTTTGTGGCCAAAACTATGACTTGCTTGAAATTGCGACCTTGATGGCCAACACGATTGTAGGAAGTTGACCCTTGAATGGAAAATCGATGCTTCCAATAGCACCAATTTTATTTTTCAAGTTAAAATTAAGACTTAATTGGGACCGTGACCTTCACCACTGATACCATCTAAAATAAAAGGTTAAAGTCACCTCCTAACTCAGAAAGCTAAAATTTTGTTTGTTAATTGAATATTTTTTTAATTTATATTAAAAATAAAAATAAAAATAAATGAATATTTTTTAACATACAAAAAATAAAAATAAAATAAAACTAAAAACTTATTTAAAAAAAAACACATTAAAAAAAAATTGCATCTAGTAAATTTTAATTAAAACATAAAACTTAAAAAAAACAACACACACTTTTAAAAGGAAAAAGGAGGTAAAAAAAATTAAAAAGTAAATAAACTTGAAAAACAAAATGATTTTTTTTTTTTTTTTTTTTTTAATTTGAAAAAAAAAAATAAACGAAATTTGAAACATATAAATCTTAAAAAAACTAAGAATTAAATTTTGAAAATTAATATTAAAAAAATAAGTGAGGGTGACGCCGGGCATTGCATCCTCCCACTTTCCCACCCTCGCACGATTGTTTTCTATGTTGGTTTCTTTTAATACCGATTTTCAAAATTTTGTTTTAAAACTTAATTATTTTAGTTTAATTTAAGTTTCTTGTTAAGATTTCATTTGCCTAGAATTTCTTTGTTTTTAAGTTTTTTTTAATTTCTAAATTTGTTTTTCTATGTTTTAACTCTTTTAAATTTTCAAAGCTGATTTTGGTGCTGGGTGTTTTTTAAATTCATTTCCTCTAGTTTCATGAGCTTTTATTATTTTATACGTTTAATTTAAGTTATTGTTAAGATTTATTTGTTTAGACTTCTGTTTTCAAGTTTTTTCTTTAAAATTTGTTTTTCATTGCTCTTTTAATCCTTTAAATTTTAAAAGTTGGTTTCCTTTTCCAAAGTTTTTTAACCCTTTCTTTGCAAGTTTTATGAGCTTCTTTATTTTATTTTATACGTTTTTGTTTTTTTAATGTGTGATGTTTTTTTTTTGTTTTTTTTAATTAAAATTTATTAGATGCAAAAAAATTAAATGTGTTATTTTTTATTTTTTTTTAAATCATTTACAAGTTTTTTTCAATTTTAATGTAAATTAAAAAAACAAAAATTTAATTAACAAACAATTTTTTGGCTTTCTGATTTATGAGGTGATTTTAATCTTCTCTTTTTTAGATGGTATTAATGGTGAAGGCCACGGTCTCAATTAAGTCTTAATTTTAATTCGAAAAATAAAATCGGTTCTAGTGTAAGCATTTATTTTCCATTCGAGAGTCAATTTCCTGCAATCATGTCGACCATTAAGATTGTGATTTCAAGTAAGTCATAGTTTTAGCCATAAAAACAAAAAGGGGTGCTACTAGTAGCGCCACTTTTCGAAACAAGGGTTGATTTTGGTGTTTTTGACCCAAAAATATGGGTTTTTTGGGCCAAAGTTATCTTTTTGAGGTCACGGTTCTCTTTAAGTTGGTAACTTTGTTGGATATGAAGTGCAAGATGTTATGTTAGATCTAGGGTCCAACATGAACATCCTTTTGAAGAAATTGTGGGAAATTATGCGAATACCACAATTAGTATATTCACTCATTCAAATGTGGTTGACCAATCAATACAAGATGTATCCTATTGGCTTCTTGGAGTATGTTGAAGTCAACATCAAGACCATGAAGACAATGGTAGATTTAGAGGTCATAAAAATATTCAATGAGAAGGACATCTACCCTACCTCGTTGAGATTTAATGGGCCAATGACAATGAATCCATAATCAATTTGAAGAGGGGAGTTACATCCTTTAAATCTAATGGGAACAAAGTGATGCATCCCATTGACCCTATCAAGGGGGAGTAATATACAAATCTAGTAGATGACATCTTGGATGGCATGGAAATGGAGTAGTTGTATAATATAATGGCAGGAACGGGGGATGATTACATCTATCCCACTACTAAGGGATCGATCAAATAGAGGATATTTATTTCATGTGACTCAGATAGCGGCTAGGAAGTGATCCAACGCTGGAAAGAGCACAGCCACGAGATGTCATCTCATCACTGCACCATGATTATCTATGTCCTTGGACTGCAATAGATCTACAATACCCTCTACCTTTGATGGAACATGGGATGTTGAGAATTTTATGGAAGACTTAAACCTTGTCGTCCCAGAAGAAAATTTGGTATCAGCCTTGGATGCAAGGTTGAGATCCACACCATCTAGGTGGTGGACTACCCATAGGGATGACCTCAACAGTTGGGAATAATTCTATATATCCTTATGGCATCAGTTTACTCTACAACCCAAGTACCAATTGATCGACATTTTGAGTGTGGAAGAATATATAATTAACTTTCCAGAAGTCTATGAGGGAAATATAAACTCCATCCTACATGCGGATGAGTGTGTTAAAAAATGCGCTAGAGAAGGATTTCTAGAATAGTTTTGGGTTCATAACCGTATTCACACCTTGAGGCCCATCCCCAAGGGCTAGTACCTACACGAGGAAGCCCATAAACATAGCACAAGTAGAGGACTCTCAAGGAGGGTTTCTACTCAATGTTCTCCTACCTAAGTAAGGCCCTCGGTATCAATTCTACTTTAAAGTCCATTAAGTATTATTTTTATACTATAATGGATAGATCTAAAATATATGTATGTAAGGTGCATTAGCACAAGAAGCCATAGAAAAAACTAGTCCACACCTAGGTGGATGAACATTAGGATTTTAAGTATTGTGTTATTATAACAAAGAAACCAAAAGAATAATATTATCTGGAGAAGTTCCACCACTTTCATTCCAAGAATTGGAAGGAGAAAGAGTAGTAAAGGAAACAATGATGAATATTGTAGGGAAAATATATAGGGAACCCTTAAATATAAATCATTTGAACATCAGTACAAAGGATCAACCTTGGTTGGTGTCCATTGGGGGCAACTAGGATAATGTCATGGTATTTGAGGTCGAGGCCTTGATTATAGACTATGCAAACCTATTCCCATAGAGTTTCACTGAGATGAAATGGATCAAAAGGGAACTAAGTGAGATGAGAGTAGAGTTCAATAGGACACTACACCCATAAATAAAATACCCTATAGGTTGAACCCAAGAATCAAAGAAAGGGTGAAAGAGAATATCAAAAAGATGCTTGTGGCCAAATTAATCATCCCAGTAGAAGAGTCAAACTAAATCAGTCTAATACTCATTCAAGACAAGAAGGAGGGGTTGATGGAATTATACTAACATCACTTCTTAGCATAGTATCACCAAGGGTTTGAGAAGTCACAGTTAAATTCATGGCATGATCGCCATATCAAGAATAAAAATTTTCAAGCCAATGACTTGGTATTTCTCTACAATAGAAGGTACCATGAGCACCCTAGTAAGCTACAGATGTAATATCTAGGACCTTTCCTAGTCACAACCATACAGGATTTAGGAGTCGTAAATTTGGCTCAACTCGATGGAACACTTCAAGAGGGATGGGTGAATGGTGTCGATCCAAAACCTTTCACTCCCCCTTGAAGTTAAATTGTGACACTCGAAGAAATGAGAACTATATATTGTTGATTTTTATGCTTTCTTAGTTAAGTTGATAAAGATTGAGCCTATGATTGAGTTGGTCAATCTCATTGTGTCATTTGAATAAGTCTTAACCTTGCAGTTAAAATAGTCACTCAAATCTAGTTGGGAATAAGGGAAGGAAGTTCGATTTTGCAAGTTTCTTACAGTCTTCTTGGAAATCCAAGATCATCATTCTAGTCATGGGGAAATTATCATCCACATTGGTCAAGTCATGCCAAGATAACATCCTTGATTCATGTTTTCATGCTACAGCACTATGGTGGCAACCACAAAACCAAAATGTCATGTAAATAGGCATGGACTTTTTACTAATAAACTCATGCATTTAATAAATTCATGGAGTCATAAAAGAGGAAATGATGAGTGTTGGGATTAAGGGGTAAATAATAGGGTCAAATTAAAGTTTCACAGATTACATCATGTCATCATTCCTTCCAACAATGATGGTAATTTTTTAGTACATGAAACAAAATAAGGTCATTATTTCCACCCAATACAATCACTTTTTCAATTTTTTAGGAAAGATATGATCGCTTTTCAAACTTATGGAAATATATGATCACTTTTTAAATTAATGGCAAATAGATTTTTGTCATTAAATGCACGATTTATATAAACTAACATCACAGTCATTTTAAGTCATTTTTTATATTGAGAGCTTCAAGAAAACTAGAATATCCTAAGAAATGGTGAACAAGTAGTTAATGCCTATGTACCAAAACAAGGATTAGAGAGTTAGAATCCAAGAGATAATCAAAGAACTTCCAGTAGTGTATACAAGGAAGGAGATTGGGATAGATAGTATGGGAAAGTCTAATATCATGATGACATTTAAGAGGAGGGAATCTATCCTTGACAAACCCATCGACCCTTGAATCCTGCAGAGGGGGAATTTTAGAGGAAAGCTAGAGAAGACACCCATTATGGAGCACAACTTCATGGATGCTAAACAATTCTCAAAATTATAGCCTACATATTACACACACGAAGTCCAGTCTAGTAATGGAGAAACAAGGATGGAAGTGTCCAATGAAGTGTGCAGCCACTTAAAATATCCTCACTCCTCAACATGATACAATTCGTGACCTTTGAATCATCAGTGTCAATGCAACATTGTATCAAATTTATACTATGCATAGTACAATAAAGGAGTTTGTGGTTGGATAAGCCATATCCATTCTCACTAGGACATGTCTAAGACACTATAATTCTATATATGGATGGACAATAAGTCAACACATCTTTCCAAAAACAAAAAATGGCCAATAAATTTGGAAAAGGAGGCCTCTACACTTGCTACAAAAATCATACAGGCCACAAGGGAGCTGGCATTGCTTCCATCAACATGATTCGAGTGCAAATGGAAGCTAGGATTCTTGTCTTCCATGTGATGAGGAATAAAAAAGAGAGAGTGTAACTTGGACATTCTCTCAAAATCATAGGTGTTCTCAAAAGGTCAAGACATGAATTGGTGTCAATTCTTTCTAAATGAGTTCATTAAGGAAAAAATTGAGGCCATTGCAAAGATGACACCCTTCAACTATGGATTCTTACTGCTAGCATTTGATATGTTCAATTGGGATCCACCACAAGAATTCCAACTCATTTAAATGAAAAAATGGTTGGTCTTAATATCACTTGCACCCTTGAGGCCATGAAAATAAGTAGACCACCTATAATTTAATGACAAGGCCTTCATGGCATGGTACAAAAGAATGGTGGAGTTAAACCAACATTATCCCCAATTCCTCAACAAGATCATTAACCACCACCAAAAGTGATTAAGGTTTGAGGCCACAAGAGACAACAATTGTATAAAGCCCATCATGGAGGGTGCAAAGGGATAAAGGTAAGTCCCTTGCTAATTCTTAAATGCTAGGCCTATGGCCTATCCATTTCATCTACATGGATCCTTTGCTAAAATTTGAATTCAATGTCTGTGTAATTTACAAACAATATGAGATGATGCTTATGTTTATATTTGGTTTCAATACTTGGCTATTGGGGATTATTTGATTATGGTTCCAAGTTCACACTCTAGCAAAGAATTCAAGTCGAATTCAATTCCTATAGTTCGCTTTTTCTCAATTGTGGGAAATTTGGATAGACCACACTGATGGTTGTAGGTACTTAATCAAAACAAAATTCTTGTTTACAATAGTTCTTCCACTACAAATTGTGCTGGAAGGAAAACAATGATTACTGTAACAAAGCACCAACAATCCTATGCTTCCAAATCTCCATGCATTCACCAATTGATAGAATTACATTGATCCCAATCCCATAAGTGTTGAACATCAATTGGAAAATTCCAGGAATTTTCATTTACGAGACACATTGAAGCCATGGCCTTACATTCCATGATCAGGGTTTTGGAACTCTAATTCTTGCTTGTAAATATTTCTAGTTCTCACATTGACAATACAGTATCTTCACATATTCTGGAAGGAACAATGACAACCTCTTCTCGAACCTCTTCTTTGATTAAAGGAATGATCATTTGGTTTTCATTTTCAAATCCCTCGCAATAGAAACAAAAAAAAACTTTCTGACTCTCTACCCCAACACCACAAAGGAAAAATATTTGTGACTCTTCTTCAAATGTAACCACAAATTGGCAATTGAAGAGTGCAATAGCGAGAGTTTCAGTAGTAGAGGATATGATTTGTTTATAAATATGGAAGGATTTAAGTTGAATTATAACTCCTTATATTAAATTGATGTGCCCAGCAAGAAGATTTAACCCAGTACAGTTATTTATGTATGTTGAATCATGTTAGGTGTCCAACCAATGGAAAGATTGTGCTCATAAACCAATATTTATGGTTGTATGTATATATCCTCAATATATTGATATCTTAATGGACACGACAAATCCATAGGGAAGTGAGTCAAATAAACCAACACATAGCACCCTTTGAGACAGTGTGTGTGGCTTACCCAACCATACAACAGAATAAATAAATAAATAAATAATAAAAAATAAAATAAAAAAATAGAGCTAATTCAACCATACATAAGCTCAATCATGCCATAACAACAATTACATAAATATTCATATCATGGTGAATACAAAGATTCAACCCTGGAAACCCAACTAGGAAAACTAGATTCAGTGGAATTTATTATGCTCGGGAAATTCATTACAAAGGGTGAGCTATGCATGCACAAAAATCTCATGCATTGTTACTGACTAAAAAAAATGCAGATATTCATGGATCAAAGACACCTCTCATCATGGATAGGCTCCTTGACTCCTCCATCCACCGATATTCAAGCAGGCTACACTCTTCAAGCTCTCATCTTCGTAAAATTCCCAAGTTTTTCTTTCTCCTTTTTCACTACAACCTTCATTATTTTAATGGGATGCCTTTAGAAGCACAACCATCACATGGTTTGTTTCCCCTTATAATTTTTCCAAAAAGACAAAATGGAATGAAACAAAACATTGTTTGTTTGTTACGAATTTACAAAATAGTTTAAGTGAGGATCCAATTTAGATCACCCCTCCCCATTTCTAGGCTTTTGGTCCCCAAAAGCTTCAACTCCCTTCAATATTCTTCTCCTATCATCAAGCAGACTCCGGAAAATCTCCAAGAAAGGGTGCATCCACTGTAGGATAGAAGACAAGAGACAAATAAGGGATGACTTTGGCATAGGCCTATTGTTTAACTCGTGGATAGAGATGGAATTCACTACTGCAATAAGTCATTGGACAATTGTTGCTCCTTGGGCTACTAGTGCAACCATTTCCTCTTTACCCTTTACCTTGAATCTCCAATATTTCTTCTTGGATATTCAGTTTTGGGGATGAAGTTTTTGGTGAAGCCTCCAACGTTTGGCCTCCCAATATCTAGTTAATCTTCAATATTGAGAATAGTTCCTGTATATGTTTCTTGTCCTTCTAGAGTGCCGAAAATTTCTATCCTTGTGACCATTTTTCTTCCAATAGAAATAAACTATGTCATACCTTTTACATTTTGGTTATGCTTGCCATCTTGGTTTCTTGGTGCCCCAAGAGTTGGAGTGGATATGGATGGAAAAATCATCTCTTTACTACCCTCTTCCGAGATTCTACAAGCATATAGAAGTGTTGTTTTGCACACTCATTTTCTAGATGCATTTTCCTCCATTGGAATGGCTTCTTTTCTAGTTCCTCCTACCTTAACAAAAGTGGTTTGAGTTGAACTTGTGCTAGTTCCTTATCCACTAAATATTATTCCTTCTTTCTTGGGCCTCTATTGAGCTTCAATGGGGATTAGAATCCCTTGGCCATCATAGCCCATTTTTCTCATGATCTTGTTACCAATGACTTTAGTGTGCTTCTCAAAATCACCAGCGATCTCTTGAGAAAGGGTCTTAAAAGGTGATCCTACCATGCTTGACTCTATCATGGTGTTGGCCTCCTTACCCTTCATTACTATCAGTTGTGTTACCATCTTTGTTAGTGTATAAATGATTTGCTTTGTCCAAGAAAATATGACCTCCGAGTCTTCCCTATCATGTTCTTCATGACGACTCCCCACCATTGGTGGTCTTCTGCTTCTATGTAGGCATGCCAGCAATGCATGTCCACTACTTTAGGATTGGTTGTGGGTGTTTACCATGTAGGTGTTCTCCAAAATGTTGAAACCTACTCTGAGACCATCTAATCTATAAATGGTGGGCATATGGACTATTTGTTTAATCAACACAGATCCTCTATGGAAATTTGAATTCAATGTTTGTTTAATTTATGAATAAAAAAATATCATGCTTCTATTTATATTTGGATTCAATACATGGATGTTGGGATTATTTTCTTATGGTGCCAAGTTCATAGTCCAACAAAGAATTCAAGACAAATTTGATCCCCACAGTTTGTTTTTCTTAGTTGTGGGAGATTTGTATAGGCCACACTAATGGTTATAGGTACTTAGTCAAAATATGATTCATGTTTACAAGAATTATTCCACTACAAACTGTGTTAAAAGGAAAACAATGCTTGCTATAACAAAGAAGCAACAATCCCTTGCTTCCAAACCTCAATTGTCAACATAACCATAAGGCCTATTCAATTCACTCTATGGAAATCCCTACAATGTATAAAATCCATGCATTCACCAATGGATATAAGTACATCGAGCCCAATTCTAGAAGTGTCAAACACCAATTGGAAAAGTCTAGGAATTTTATTTTACCAAATGCATTGAAGCCATGGCCTTGCATTCCATGATCAAGGTTTTGGAACTCGAATTCCTGCTTAGAAAGATTTATGGTTCTCACATTGACAATACAATATTCTTGCATCTTCTGAAAGGAACAATGACACCCTCTTATGCAACCTCTTCTATCAATTCCTTGGCTACCATTTTAAAATCCCTAGCAATAGAACAAAAAAAACTATGCAAATCTTTACCCTAGCACCACAAAGGAAAAAAACTCTGACACTTCTTCAAATCTGACCACAAATTGATAGTTGAAGAGTGAAATATTGAGAGTTTCAGTAGTATAGGATATGTTATGTTTGTAAATTTGGATGAATTTAAGTTGAATTATAACTTATCAAACGAAATTATTGTGCCCAAGAGGCATATTAAACCCTTCATTGCAATGGTTTGAATTCTCTTCTAGCACAATGATTTATGTATGTTGAATCATACTGGGTGTCCAAGAAATGGGAATGTTTCATTCATAAACTAATATTTATGGTTGTATCTATATCTCCTCAATATGTTGATAGCTCAATGGAAATGACAAATCCACAGGAAATTATTCAAATAAACCAACACACAACACCCTTTGAGACAATGTTTGTGGCTTACCCAGCCATACGACATATTTATAAAAAAAAATAGAGAAAATTCAAGCATACATAAGCTCAATCATACCATAACAAAAGTTACAGAAATATTCATATTGCAGTGAATACAAATATTTGACCCTGGAAACTCAATCAAGAAAACAAGATCCAGTGGAATTTATTATGCTCGAGAAATTCATTACAAAGGGTGAGCTATACATGCACAAAAATATCATTCATTGTTACTCACTAAAAAAAGTAGGTGGTCATGTCTTAGAGATGTTTTTTATCACCATGGACAAGCTCCTTAACTTCTTCTCACTTTGATCTTCAAGCGGGCTACACTCTTTAAGATCTCATCTTTGCAAACTTCCCAAGTTTTCCTTGCTCCCCCTTCATTGCAGCCTTCATTTTTTAATGGGATTTATTTGGAAGGCCAAACATCACATGGTTTTTTTCCCCTTCCAATTTTTCCAAAAAGAAAAAATGAAATGAATAAATAAAAACATTACTTGATTATTATGAATTTACAAAATAGTTTAGGCAAGGATGCCATTAGGAAAAAAGTGCAAAGTTTCCAAGGATTTCATACCACCACCACATACCGAGGA
The DNA here is from genome assembly GCA_010110895.2 of Picea sitchensis. Taxonomy (NCBI): domain Eukaryota; kingdom Viridiplantae; phylum Streptophyta; class Pinopsida; order Pinales; family Pinaceae; genus Picea; species Picea sitchensis. The sequence goes on along the minus strand of SNQJ01S0002550.1, from coordinate 392,898 downwards.
TATTTCTTCCTCTTCCCAAAGTAAAAGAAACATGAAGGGGATGGAGAATTTGAGAAGTTCCCCCTTTTAAATGGCAACCGTTGCCTATCGTGACAACATAAGAGTAAAGAAAGAGGAAGGAATTGGAGGCAAGGACCTCTTTGAGCCTAGTTGTGGAAGAGGGATAGAGATCTAGGGCATCCACCACAATGAAACCTACCTTTCACATGCCCCATATTTTTGTTAGGAAATAGACATCCACACTAAAAAAACTAGGAAAGAGAAGATAGATTTAAACAAGAAAGTAATTGAAAAACACAGTACACAAAGATTTTACCTTGGAAACCCAAATGGAAAACCAACATTCCTTCAGCATTTTGCTCTCTTGTTGTCTTATTCCTTCAGAATAAAGAGTTACATGACTAACCTTGGTCTACACCTAAGAAACAATCTCCATCATACTCTATTTCTTTATACAAGAACAACCCTGCAGCCAATTCGGCTTACATCTACTTAACTAGCAACCTCTAAAGAATGATCAACTTAATACAGTTACGATGGGCCTTATTTATAATCTTTACAACATGAAAAACCCTAAATCATGGTGCCCAAAAATAGTTTCAGATCCATGCATATGCTTGGCTGGAAATCCTGTGAATCTCTGGATTTTGTTATAGTCGATTTCAGTCGGTTTACCAGTCGACCTCTAGTCAGTCTTCAATTAGTTTCCACTCGACCTCCTATTAGCTAACCTTTCAACTTCGACTTCCCTAATCAATCGCTTCGACCTTCGAATTATCCATCGACTCGACTTAACTCATCGATTGACTTATCCCTAGTTGATCCACCTCGACTAGACATTTGGATGATTGTTCTTTCACTACAAATTATATAACAACCCAACAATTGTCACCACACAAGGAAAGTTGGATGAGGAGAGAGGTTTGAAAAGGGATTATTGATTTTTTATAGATATTGACACAAGCCCCTATCATAAAGAATCCTTTGACTCACCCACCACTAAACACAACCCATCCAACAACACAAATGCAAGAAACAACCTCCACAATAAAGGAGACCACAACCAAAACTTCATAACATCCCTCATTAATATGAACCACAACCCCTCTCGTTAGTATAGTGACCCCAGTGTAGGTTAATCTAGAGAATCTTCCACATGTTATGGTTTTCCTCATTGAATAAGAGAAACCTCTTGTATCCCATGGGTGGGACAAAGATTGAGATGGAAATTCAAGACACAATAGAGGGTCAATGGACATAAAGGATTGAGAGATAAGAAGAGGGTTGTGACCCAACTAGAGGATGCAACCTAGGATAGTAGATGCAGGATGGATCACACATTTAAGCAAATAAGTAATAAACTAACATAGGATGGGATGACAAAGACCTCAAGAAAAACCTAATTGGTGGGGTGAACTAGCCAGAAGAGAAAGAGGAGCAACAAGAAGAGGAAGAAGATGAAAAGTAAGAGGAGCAAGGGACAAGCTAAGAGCAAAGAGATGAGGAGATAGATGAGTTTTCCACTTGATATTGGCATGACCCATGTGGTAAACATCCCACCTCCATATATTCTAGTAGCACCCCTTGACTAGATGGTTGTCATGTATTTAATCACATGACTAGCCTATCCCAATACCATGACTACCAATTCACACGGATGTAGGACTACTAGAAGAATTTAGACATCATGCAATACATTACTATAGATGTCTAAGAAAGAATAAGGAATGAAACTATCTACCTCAATGCCAACATGGACCCTAATTATAATGAAGTCAATAGTAGGTTGAATGCAATAGAAACAATGAAGCAACATTTATCCCATATGGACCCACTAGCATTATTACACTCTCGGGCCTCACAACTATTGGACATGAGTTGGGAGTTGACATAAGACTTAGTTAGACAACATATATATTTAGGTAATGAAATCCAAAAATGGCTACTACAAACAGAAGGGATCTAATGCAACTCAAAATGGAAAATAATTAGTTACAAGTATATCTAGATGATGCATTGGAGTAAGTAGGCAACATATGACAAGAAAATATATCCATGGAAGACCAAATTGAGGTAGTCCATGACTAGCTCATCAATATGTGGTTGACCATCAAAGAAGAGGATGTAAAGATTGGTGACCTAGCACCAAATACCCCCTTAACCAAGATAAAAAAAAGGTACTACAACAAGCAATTGCATAGATAAAGAAGGGAAAATAGAAGCTCAATGAAACCTACGATAAAAAAAATGATCAGCAAAGCAATAAAGAATGTCCTTAATTTTATAAATCTTAGAACCTACTACAAACATAGTTACCAACTTAACGAGAACTCTACATAGTTCTGTTTTGGAAGGGGGTCCAATTTTTTACCATGTTTTTAAAAATGGTGCTAGCAGTAACACCCCCCTCCCATTTTAGGTGGATTTTTGATATTTTGAATTTTCTTATCCATAATGTTTCCATTTTTTTTAAATGCTTGTTTTTTCATCTATTTTCAAATTTATTTATTTTTCTTCAATAGTATTTTTAGACATTTTTCCATGTTTCTTTCAATCTTAATTTTTTTTACCATTTACTTATTTGAAAATATGATTTTTCGTCTCCTTAATTAATTTATGGTTCCATACATATAATACAATTTCGTTTGTGGTGAACAATACCGGCTCTGCAACTAGGGTTTAGGTCCTCACAGCCGCCACGAACTGTGCCAACACGACGACGGCCCCGCGAGGGCTCATGTCTCGCAAGGAGAGGGCGCCAACTGGCGTCTCCTATAGCCAAATCACGACAAATGATAGCCATGAAGCAGGAGTGAAAAGGCCGGCCTTTGAGCCGCCTCCAGACATGCGCTCGAAGCTTCTAGCGGAAGGGACCTTCAAGGATCGGGAGATGGATATCGATCCAGCTAGAGAGACTGTCCCTGTAAACGCCTCAGTTCCTTGGATGCCGGGTAAATGCATTCCACAAGCACCACAAGCCCCAAAATACGTCATAAGCTCGCCATGCATAGAAGAGCAGAAGCAATACATGCGAGACTATGCCCTAGTGGGAAAATTTCTAGGGCTTTGGCCTTCTGAGCGTGATCTAGTCAAATGGATACAGTACTGGTGGAAACCAAGAGGTCACTATGATTTACAACTGGGTTCCAAGGGGTTCTTCACAATCATCCTCCACAACCTTGAGTATCGCAATCGCATCTTTGATGGGGGGCCATATTTCTACAACTCGGCTGGACTCTTCTTAATATTCTGGACAGAAAAGTTCATCCCTGAGAAGGAAGACTTTGCCCATGCGCCGGTATGGATTAGACTGTACTCTCTTCCCCAATAATTCTGGCTGGAAGAGGTCCTAGCCGGCATTGGCAATACCATCGGCATCTATGTTAAATCCTCTGAAGCCACCAAGCAGCGGCGCTACACATCCTATGCGCGAATCTGTATGTATCTGAACATCGCTAAGCCGCTCCCATGATCCATCACACTGGAGTATCATGACGAGGACTGGTCCCAAACAATCGACTACGAACACATTCCATTCTAATGTTGGAAATGCCACGAACATGGTCATCTCTTTAGAGAATGCCCTCTCAATACTGCTCACAAAGAAGGAAACCCAGAAAGCGGCAAAGACAAGGAAGGCTTCATACAACCAGCAGGGAAACGAAGACAGGGGAGAAGAAAACAACTGGCTCAGGTAAGTAAATATCCCTCAACCAACAATAAGTTTTCCATTTTACAAGATCAACCAGAAAACCCCACAACCCCTGCAAATCTAAATGTACCACCCCTGGACAATGGACCCCGGTCCGTTGGCCAAAATATTGAACGGCCCCCACAAAGCAAGGAACCGGATCTCCCTCCCCTAGACTTGGCTCGGGATCCGCCAAACTTGCAGGAGACAGAGGATGGGGATGAGGAAATGGAGTTGGAGGAGCAAGACCTAGTCGGGGTGGATCTGGAGCACCTTGAGCATGCCTATAGGCATCAAAAACTTTATACTATACCCAGGGATCAACTACGGAAGGTGCACAAAGTCTTTCTCAACTCTTTCGCAGGGTCCTCAGCTCAAGCTAGCAAAGTCTTGGGAATCCAAAGCAGTCAGACAAAGAACCCAAATAAAACTCAAAAAGACGAGAAGAAAAGGGGGAGGAAATCAACTAACAAGCTCATACAAGAAATAGGAAACTTTATGGTAAACTCAGGGAAGATCCACCTAATCTCGAACAGCTTCCCTCCTCTCCCCACCCCCCCCGTCGTTATGAAGATCATATCTTGGAACATTAGAGGCCTCAACGGACATAGCAAGCAAAAAATGCTACGATAGTTGATCTTAGTGGAAATACCAGACATTGTACTATTACAGGAAACAAAATGTACCTCAGAATACATTGACAGGCTACTTCCCTATTATTGGAGGCAAGGGAGATCGGCCTCAATCGACGCCACAGGAACGGCTGGAGGACTGGCTATCCTCTGGAACACCAACGTCGTGCTGATAGAAAACTTCCTCACAACCAAATGGTCCATCACAGCGAATTATAGGCTCATTGGCTCAAACAAGCCCGGACATCTGACCAATGTCTACGGCCCGTCCAATCCAAGGGATAAGCAGGCCTTCCTCAGGAGCTTGAGTTACTTATCCAGCCTTACATAGTATAACAGATGGATTGTTGGCGGTGATTTCAATATCATTCGCAACCTGGAGGAAAAAAAAGGAGGATCAAGACAACTGGATCGAGACTCCAGCGACTTCAACAGCCTAATAGACGAGCTTCACCTCATCGACCTGGAGGCCAATAATGGCATTCACACCTGGACAAACAGAAGGACAGGAATACATCAAATAGCCTGCAAACTAGATCGTTTCCTCATCTCAGAATCACTCATGATGGAGGGCATGGCAATGGAATCCACTATCTTAAAACCTCTCCAGTTCGGATCACTGGCCCATTCAATTATGGTTGGATGTCCCAGCCACATCTGGTAAGAAACCCTTCAAGTTTGAACAGTTCTGGCTAGATCACCCTGATTTCTGAACAAATATCCAAGATTGGTGGAGGGACGCAGTGATCCCTCGCGGATCCAAAATGTATAGATTCCAGCAAAAATTAAAGAATCTTAAACAAACGCTTAAACTCTGGAACAGGCACACCTTTGGCAACATCTCCGACTCCCAAAAATAGTTGTAAAAACAAATGGGTGAGATTCATCATCAGATCAGAGTGCAAGGGCTAACAGATGAGCTAAAATCCCAGGAAATAAAAGTAAGTCAACAGATTGAAGACAGGAAAAGACAGGAAGAGATCTTATGGAAACAGAAGTCGCGTATTCAATGGCTCAAGGAAGGGGAACGCAACACCAAATTCTTTCACCGAACTGTTATACAAAGACGACATTCCAATAATATCACACATCTCATTTCGGAGGAAGGGGAAACCATCCACTCCCATGTTGACATGGAAACAACCTTGATCGAGTACTTTCAAAACCTCCTTACAGAGCCCATCCCGAATAGACATGAAGCAATGAACAAGATTACGAGGCATGTGCCATCCCTCGTTACACAAGAGAAAAATGCAACTCTTCTCCGACCCTTCACAATCGAGGAAGTAGATCAAGCACTTCAGGACACCCCTAAATGCAAGGCTCCTGGTCCCGACGGCTTCACCGACGACTTTTTCCACTATTGTTGGCCGATGATCAGAACAGAGGTTTGGGAAATTCTGGAAGACTCAAGAGCCAGTGGACAGGTACTCCAGGCTCTCAATGCCACTTTTCTCGCCTTAGTTCCCAAAGAGAGGCAGGCCCATCGGCCCAAGCAGTATAGGCCTATAGCCCTCTACAATGTCATCTACAAACTCCATACAAAAGTGATAGCCCGGAGACTCAAGCCTATCTTACTGACAATCATTTCCCCAGAGCAATCTGGATATGTCGAGGGCAGACAAATTATGGATAGCGTCATCCTAGCTCATGAAGTAATTCACTCCCTGCAAAAGACCAAAACTCTAGGTATGCTCCTTAAATTAGACCTCTCTAAAGCCTTTGATAAGATAAGCTGGGAATATTTGTGAGCAATGCTTCTAGCTTTTGGATTTGATCAGAGCTGGGTAACTTGGATTTTGAATCTAACTTCCTCGGCTTTCTTCTCTCTTCTCATCAATGGTGTCCCTTCGTGACCCTTCTCCCCTTCAAGAGGGATTAGACAGGGTGATCCCCTCTCCCCCTTCCTCTTCATAATCTTGGCCGAAGGGCTCAGCCGCTCCATCCATGCAGCTTTAGAAAACAATCTTCTAATAGGCTTACCCCTGCACGGCATCTCATCCCCTATCTCGCATAGCCAATTTGTAGATGACACTCTCTTAATGGGCAGTCCTACTGTATGTGAGGCCAACTCTCTCCAGGAGATCCTCCAAACCTTCTTCGATGCCTCAGGGCTGGACTGTAACAAGGATAAATCCCAAATCTTTTTTTTCAATACGCCCCCTTAGATCCAGCACCACATCTCGGATATCCTTGGTTTCACCAGAAGCTCCCTTCCGTCCAAATACCTTGGCATTCCCTTGATTGACAATGCCCTCCGAAATTCCTCCTGGGAACATCTTTTATCTTCCTTTTCTAAAAGACTCTCCTCCTGGACCTTTAGAGCCTTAAACCTTCCCAGTCGACTCACTCTACTCCATTTCGTTCTTCAAGCCCTTCCGATCTACTCTTTCTCCGCGCTGGTTGCCCCAAAATTCGTCCTCACAACCATCAAAATATTACAAAGAAACTTCATTTGGCAAGGCCTCAACAAAGGGAAGAAAATAGCACTAGTCAGCTGGGACAAACTCTGTCGGCCCAAAGAACAAGGAGGCTTGGGATTAAGGGACCCCTTTATAATGAACAAGGTTCTCAGCGCCAAAACCTGGTGGCGCTTGTTAAAAAAACCCAAAGATCTTTGGGCCATACTCTGGAGGAAGAAATACGCTTCAAATATGGCAGAAAAGCACCTAATCTGATGGAATGGGGACAACCCAGGCTCTTTAATTTGGACAGCGGCCAAGCAGAATAGACAGTTGGTGACTTAGCACACCTTCTGGGAGATCGGTAATGGGGAAACTGCTCTTTTCTGGAAAGACTCCTGGCATCAGTGGCCAGCTCTGAACGTTGAGGACTCGGCCCGCGACATCTGCACCCAGGCTACACGGGCAGGCCTGACAAGGGTAGATGACTACTGGCAGGACAATCCCACAGAGGACACCTGGCGCTATTGGCATTTCTATAGATAGCGCATTAACCTGCAGGCGCATGTTGATCTGGCACCTTTGCAAGAAGAGCTGGCTAAAAGGAAAATTCCCAAAATTGCAGGAGAAGATATTCTTCGGTGGGGATACAGGCCACAGGGTTCCTTCAGCACGTGGAAATCCTACCAAATTAAAACTCAATCAGACCCCCTCCTGGCTTCGAAAGTTTGGCATAAAATTTGGAGTCTTAAACACTGGCCGAAAATCACTCTTTTCCTATGGCTGGTCTCCCATTCAAGTATTCTAACCTGGGACAACCTCTCGAAAAGAGGTTTTGTGGGACCCTCTTTATGTATACTTTGTGGAGAGGTAGAGGAAACCATGAACCATCTCCTCAATTCGTGCCCTTACACAGCTCAAATCTGGGATCAAGCAGTGCTCATCATGCGCACCTCGGACCGCCTCAGAGATAGCATCCTTGAAACCATCACGAACTAGAGGGACCAGGCTTTCCATTCTCCCCTCCTCAATCGTATCTGGCAACTTCTCCCAGGCTTTATCCTCTGGAAGACTTGGAAAGAAAGGAACAGAAGACTCTTCAGAAACATCTCCCTTCCATGGCAACAGTGCTGGCGCCAGTGCCATCGCAACATCCTAGAAACTCTCCATCTACGGAATTGGTCCAACGCAGACTTAACTTGCCCTCCCTCCAAACTCCACATTCTCTGGCTTTGGACACCTCTCCCTCCTCTTCAGGCTCTACCCTCCTCTTCTCCCACCATCCCTTCTAGCAGCCCCTCCTTTTGGTCTCCTCCCCCAGAGGATTTCATCAAGCTCAATTTTGACAGAGCCTCTAAGGGCAATCCAGGGGCTGCAGGCTATGGAGTAGTCTTCCGAAACCATCTTGGGAAAATCCTCGTCATAGGCGCAGGCTCCCTCGGGCACTCTACGAACAATGCAGCAGAACTCTGGGGTCTCATTAAAGGACTGCATTTGGCCATCAAAAACAATTTCACCAAGATAATCATCGAAGGGGACTCTAAAGTCATCATCATCCTGCTGCGCAGAATCCTAAACAGGGCAAATCCGGACAGCATATCGCCTAGCTGGAGGCTATCACACGAACTAGAGATCATCACAATTCTAATGAATTCAAATCAGGTTATCATTCCCGCACACATCAGGAGGAAGGCGAATCAAGTTGCGGATGAACTGGCTAATCTGGGCACCAACTGGAGTGGACCATAACTCCAATGTAATTCATCCCGGGATCCTGATCACCCTGTCCTCCAGCAGTGTATCCGCAAAGCTGGAATGGTGGATGTCTCCCTGGATGGGGTGTTAGGGCGGCCAACGTGGCATATGGCGGGGGCAGGCACCAGCCACTGAGGCATGGAGCCACGTGACGGGCTCGTGCCACAGCCCGCCACCCTCCTATGCGATTAAATGGCCATTACTGCGATTTGAAGGGGCATTTATGAAGTCTCCTCTCCTTCTTCGCGTCATTGTATGGCTTGGGTAACGATGTTTGGCATTCATCTCTGTTTTCATCCCACAGAGCTCATCCCTTCGCAATCATGGCATGACCCTGCTTGTATTCTCTGGTTCGATGTTTCCCCTGCTCACCTCCACCTGGTGCACCTAATCTCCTCGGCTAGTCACATTTTTTACCTTATGCCACGTCCAAGGGGAAGGTCGAGGAGGGGCTCTCCCTGGAAGCCCTGTCGACCCTCGGTCTCACCTCCCGACTCGCCTTCCATGTGCTCCAACCCCCCCCCTCAGTCCGAGCCTTTCCGTGCTTCCTCTCATGCTCCGCTGAACTTGCAGTTTAATTGTCTGGCTTTAACCCCCAGGTTGCAGAGCTCAATCTCGCGTCTCATTCTCGACCCTCCTGTGGCTTTCACAGCCCCCACACCAGTCCTTGACCCTCTGAGAAACTCAAGTGGCGAACCTCCTCCTCTTCGTAGGCTGAGGAAGGCTGGATATCAATTCATTGATTCCTTCAACAGCGCACAGTTCAGAGATAGCCTGGCTATCCTTCTCGGTCTGGTATTTGAACTCCGCCAGGGGGTGGAGGACCTCCAGTTTCGCCTTCAAGATACAGATGCAAATGTGGCGGTCTTTCTTCAGACTCTCTCAACCATGCATGAAGCTCTCTCCACGGACTCGGCAGAAGAGACCCCACTGGAGGAACCCAGTGCAGCTCCAGATGAAGGAGATGACAAGGTGCAGCGTTCAGCAGGAATTGGACAGGAGCGGGATGGGCGAGCAAGCAGTGTTGGGGAGATGGAACAGGCAAGCAATCTGATGCAAAGCGCTACCACAGGTGTTGATGGAACCGTGTGCGACGTGAAAGGTGAAAGGCAATGGGCAGACCAGGTGACATATGTCGAGGAGGAGCCCTGGACAGAGGACCTCCACACCACGTGGCCAGGCTATCTACCAGGTGTCTAGGTCCTTAGTGTTTTTTTCAAGGTCTTGTCAGTCTTTAGTTTTAGCTGATAAACAGTTTGCCTAAGAATTTTTTCTTAGCTTATCATACTACTTCTTTTGACTCATAGGCTGGCTGGACTGGTTTCCCCTCTGTTGGGGCAGTCCAGTAACTACAGCTTGGATATCTCTGTATTTTGCAACCTTACTTCAGTTCTGGAAGGCTCTTAATATATAATACTTCTTATTTATAAAAAAAAAAATTATGGTTCCGTACTTTTTTAAATATACGACAAAATATCATTTTTAACATGTTTTTTACCTTTACTTCAATACATAGAAAATCATTGTAGTTAAATAAAGCTATTTTTAAATATTTAGCAAAAAAAATTAATTTATATTTTTTTTGATAAATTAAAAACTAAAACAAAT
>SNQJ01S0002550.1:307567-379145 GCA_010110895.2 Picea sitchensis | reverse complement strand
GAAAAAAAAAAAAAAAAATCATTTTTTTTTCCACCTTTTTTTAATGTTTTTTTTTTCAAATTTGGATTTTGAATATATATTTTTGAATGTATTGTTTTGTGACATTATGTATTATCTTGTGTTTGGGGTGATAAACTAAGATTTTAAAAGTAAGCATTTAAGGGTTGATTTTATGATTTTGTTTACAGTAATGATGATTTCTTTTACCACTCTAAAAAAATGTCATTTTAATACCCCAATTTTAAAATGGGTGTTACGCTTTTCAATTTTATAGTTGATTTTGCAGTTTTGGTTTTAATGATACCAACTACTAAAAATATGTTTTCAAAATATCTCAAAATATCTCTAATTTTAACGTTTTGAAAAAAACATTTTTCTTTATGTAACATCATTTTTTATTTAGGTGTTGATTTTAAGGTTTCTGTGAGCTATTGTATGAGTTTTGAAGGCCATGCTTGAAAAATCTTGTAATTTTGACCCCGCTTGAAAAAATGGTGCTACCAGTAGCACCATTTTTCGATTTGGGGATTGCAAAAATATGGGTTTTTCAAGCCAGAGTTCTCGTTTTGAGGTCACAGTTCTCGTTAAGTTGGTAACTTTGTTTACAAGGTTAGCTGAGCAAATGAAGGAAAAGATTCAAGTGGTGACTGACTAGTGCAAGAATATTCTCACTATAACTTAAAAATAGGTGCAAATCATCAAGAAAAGGGAACAATTAGTTGAAGAAATCCAAGGAAATATCAACCAATTGCAACAAGAAGTAGAGAAACTACTCAAAGAGATAGAAATGGAAAACAACAATATGGACCAATCATTTCAATCCACTAGGTTTCTCTAGTCACAATTTAGATAGCTTCAACCAAACACGTTGGGGAATTACACTGCATTTTAGTAACTACACAACTCTATAGATGTTAAGAACCAAATATCAATATAGCCTAGAAAAACCTCAGAAAAAGTACTCAACGCCTTGAAAAAGAGATAATTTCAGATAATAAGCCTCTTCGAGGGGGCAACCTCCTTTTACCCCTCTTAAATGTTCCAGTACAAGATGATTCCAAATGAAAATGTCTCCTTGGTATATATAGGAGACTAGGAGGTATAATTACAACTAATGGAATAAAGCTGACATAAATAAAATAACATTACTAATGTAATATGCCCCAATTAAGGCGTAATGAACCAATATTAGGGCTTAACAATAGAAACCAATTGATCATCAATGTAGGAGACTCGGCCATAGGTTCCTAACCTCAACTATGGAATTTTTTGCTCAACGGGTTTGAACTTTTTCATGGGTAAATAGACAAAGAAATGTGATGAATTCCTTGAGTTCAAGGACAATATTCTGGAAGTAGTCCCAAAGTTGGCTCGCCTGTTTGAGAAGAATGTAGATTCAAGTAAAGGTAGTGGAAGTTGACTCAAGGGCTAGTCAACAGGAATGGCCAGGGCTTATTGGGCCCCTCATTTTGAATTTTGGAGATATCCATGTTGTGGTAGTGGGAAAGGATAGAGTGGCATGGATCTAATAAATAGAACAAATGGGAGTCATACCACGAGAATCAAGGATCATTAGTAGCATTAAGGAGCCTCAACATTAAAAGGAGACTAGATACAACACAGGGAGTGAGATTCCAGGTGAACAAAATATGGAGTGGTGAAAGGACAAAGATGCATGGCCTGAGCATAACTAAATAATAATGAATTCATTAAGCCATGACTAGAAGAAGAATAATGGCCTTGTATGTTTTGAATGTACCTTTTTCCCTTGAGCACAACACCATATAATGTAAAGGATTAGGCCTAAGTGGAGGTTGGCTATTGATTGGTTATGTTTTGGATATTAGTGGTTTATTTGTTATTGGGTTGTTGTTCATTGTTGAATGTTGTTAATACCATGAGATCACAACTATTGTAATAGGTTTTGGGGTTAATATTAATTCCAACCTCTATAACAGATTGTATATGATTGTGGTCCTAACTTGCTAATGAGCGATGCATTGGTTCATGTTAAATATCAATGGAATGAGGGCCTCATTTAAGTTTTTTATTATCTTTATTTTATATGGTGATGATGTATTATATTACCATTCTTTATTTGTAGTGATCATTTATATATATATATATATAATATCCAAATATGAAATATCGACCCTAAGCTTCAAATATCCAAAACATTCACCATAAACAACACAAGAATATAGAGAAATAACCCTTAATGAAGAGTAACACCATCAAATACTCCTTATGGAAGGAATCACTCCACAAGCCATGCTTGCTACAAAACAATACATCCAACATCCAATATATATCCAATACAATGATATTATTATGTATTTGTACTTTCTCATGAGTATTCCTAGAGGTCTAGCCAACTAATCCTTATTATTATATTATTCCCTCTTAACTGCATAGTGGTTCTATTTATTACCCATCATTTACTAAGTGGGCCTATTCCATAATTATGGCCACATTACATTCATAATCACCTTGGGTACCTCCCTAGGTAACCCATATTATCCTCCCTATATACATTACATTACATCCTCCTTTGCATGTTTCATCCCTGAAACATCTGAAGAAGCCATATAATATGACCTACTAAGCAATGTAGTCAACAGGTACCATGCATGAGCATACATCCATCCCAGTGAAATGTGGACATGGGATCCAACTGTGGTCTTTCCTCGATATTGATTCTAGTTTCTCCTTGGATCCATGTAGCCATTGTGTTACTCTGATATCTACATGCATTGCTTTTAGTCATCCACATGCCTCCATTTTATGGGATGACTTTTTGGTTCCATGTTGATCCATGGTAAGTTTTTTTACACTCTTTCCCTTGCCTTGATGATTGTTGTTTCTCTAGGTGGTGTGGGTGGTGACATACAAAAACCTTAGGTATCAGTTTTTTTTCTTTAATTATTCAAAATGTGGTTCTTTTGAGTCATGTATATCCTAAGCTTCTTCTTCCTTTCTATGCCCTTCCAGGGGTTGTTCTTCATGTGCCTTTGTAATATCTTCTTTTGATTCAACCTCAGACTCTTCATCTGATGTGTCAGTAGGTACTACAATTATTTTTCTTGTATGGACTTCTTTAGGTTCCCCCTTAGGCCCTTATTGTTTAGTAAGATAAATATCCTACAATTTAATTTTCTTTTTCTTGTACCAAAGCTTCAAAAAAATATTTTGCACATTAATATTAATTGTACCAATTGAGTCCATCTAGGGATATCCCAAAACAGCATCCATATATATAGCATGAAAATCTAAATGAAACACATATATGTCCATAGTTATCTTCAAATCTTTAAAATTTTGAATATTCTCACCCTCAACCTGTGTGCTTTGAATATTCTTTGCAGGAACTTGCAATCTTTAGCCAAATTAACATTGATATAATTATGCTTGCTACTAGGGTTTATAGAAACAATAACATTTCTTGTTGAATACATCCATGAACCTACAATAGGAAGTTGTCATGTGAAAATAAATCCTTATTTTATATTTTTATCCTTCTTCACAACATGAGACCACTAGTCTAAAAATACTCTTTCATATTCTTCATCTTAAGGTATCTTGATCTTGTCATGGTTAAGTGAATTCCACCATATGGTTGCATCGCCTCTTGATTGAAGAGGGAGAACCAATTTACAAAACATGTTTAAAGAGGACTTTATTTCTTTTATGTATTCTTCAATACCAGGACCATCATCTTTTCCTATGAAATAAATATTGCTTGCTATAACCCAAAAACAGAACTAGGGTTTTGAAGAGAATCACTTACTTTTCAAAGATCTATTTTATGTAGTTAGGGTTTGAGGTAGCTAGTGAAATAATAATAAATTATGTGATTCTTTTCATATTTGTTATTATGACCACAATTATGAAATTACATGGCCACTCTAGATCTACTAGCACTAGTTTTACTGAAATTGATGTACTATATCAAAAGATATCAAATCTGCAAACTGTACAGCCAACACCAGAAAAAACCTTAAAAACAGTTGATTTTGAATCAATGATAACTCCACTTCTCGAACTCTGTTTTGGATGATTTTTTTTCGAAATTGGGTATTTTTTCAAGAGGAACTCATATCTATGGTTGGCTTCTTTAGATTCTACATGGAAAGTTTCATAAATTAACCTGAATTCTTCCATCCTATGTTTTCCTTCAAAAATCTTCAAAAAGAAAAAAAAGAAAAAATATCCCACTTTGTGCCTTAGAAAGATCCATAATACCACCTATAGTGATCCTTGATATATAAAATATCCAAATATGAAAGATCGACCCTTAAGATTTAAAAATACCAAAATATTCACAATAAATAACATAAGAATATAGAGAAAGAATCATTTATGGTAGGGTAACACCATCAAATACTCCTTCGTGAAAGAATCACTCCACAAGCCATCCTTACTACAAAAGAATACATCCAACATCCAACATATCTACAATACAATGCTACTCATGTGCATTTATACTTTATCATGAGTATTCCTAGGGGTCTATGACAACTACCCCTTGTTATTAAATTATTTCATTTTAACTACATAGTGGACCTATTTACCCATCATTCCATAATTATGGCCAAATTATATTCATTATCCCATTGGGTACCTCCCTAGGTACCCCCATATTATCCCCCTTAAGTACATTACATTATCTATGTTGATGAATGAATATAATATGTGTGAATCTATGTTTCACTCTTAGGCAAGATGGTGGTATTGGTTGTGTTCTTTTGTTGGTTATTGAACATATTGATATGGGCTTATGTCTGATGGGTAAATTCTTGCATAAGAGTTAGGGGAAAAGTATGGGTAATAGGTTGAGTGAACATTGTGATAGTCGTATTTCACAAACCCTTTACCACCTTTAGTCTTGGCCCAATGCTTCACATGAGACCTTCCTCTTCATGGGTATTGAAAATGTCAGTGATTAGGCTGCAACAGAGCCCCTTTGTTGGACACTAATGTAGACACTAGTCTAAAATTGAGCCAATAAGCATTGCACAAATTTGCCAAAGATTGAACATTTTTGTCTATGTAAAGGTACGTTTTAGGTGTTGTTATTTCTATCTTGGCGGTAATATTTGTTTCTTTGTTAATTTATAATATTCTTGGAACCTGTTGTCTATGTTTCAAATTTTAAGCATTATATTTTCAAGCCATGCTTGGAACTTATATGTTATTTTGAGTCTATGTAGTAGGATTTTATATGCTATTATAAGTCATGATTGGAACTTATATGTCACCAAGCCATGCTTGGAACTTATATGTTATTTTGAGTCTATGTAATAGGATTTTATATGCTATTATAAGTCTATGAAATTGGAAGTACAACACAAACCAAGTGAGTCTAGAGGTTCATAGGAATATATGGGGTTGGTAAGGATGCTCACTACATTGAACTGTGGGAGTGCTTCCATTCCTCCATATATTAACATGGTCATAAAGTTCTCAAACACAAATTCCTCAAGCCTATTGTGACTAAGACATGGGTTCTCAAATAATAAAAAATCAAAATAAGATGAGCCACTCAAGCTCTTAGAGTTATACATGAACTATGTATAGGGTAAATGGGGGTAGCTAGCTTCACCTAGGGTCTTTACATGAAGTAAACCTATATGAATATTTTATCATAGCTAGTTATTCCTTATTCCTATGGGATTAGCATTGGCCAAGACATTCGAATATGCCACAGTATATACCATGCCTTCCTTCCCTTCATTCAATTATCCATTGGATAATGACTATCATTCATATATGTTTCCTTGTGATAATAAACTAAGTAATATGTTCCCTTTGTTCATTCATTGCATGGAGAATTAATTTTGTACCATTGTAAAAAGATTTCCATGTAATTGTAGAAAGACTACCATTCTTGGAGATAAACTTGGTTAATATAGTTGTTGGGCTATGCAATTTCTCTACATTGAGAGGCTTGCATCTTAAGTAGTGATTATCATTATCAGACTTCCATCTAGACAAGGCATTGGTCCTAATTAAATCATCATTCCTTAATTATTTTCTCAACCTAATCAACAAACCAATCCAATAGAATTGCAATAGAGAGCCCCAAGGGTTAGCTCAAGTGGTTCTGAGCCAGACGTGAAGTTATCCCCAACGGAGGAGGTCACGGGTTTGATTCTCTTATTCCCCATTGGGGTTAGGCCTAAACGTAATTAGGGTCAGTGATTTACCATGTTTACCATCCACGAAGTGGGGAAGTACTCGGGGGTTTCTCGTGAGATATTACCTTAGGAAAAAAAAAGTATTGCAATAGAATTCCACCCTTTTATACTATAGGCCCTCTAGCTTCACTACAGGATCTAGAAATTATAGAATATTTAATATCTTTGCAATCATGTGGACTAAAGAAACTGGCTTTGTGAAATGGTTGAATGGTTAGGAGTGTTTCTTTGTTGCTTACTTATTAATAATGCCTTGATTGAAGAGATAGTTTTGCAATACCTCCATTAATATTATCCTCTCATATCAACATCTGGGAAACCATGCTAATTATTTATGAAATTCATCGAACTCATATTATTTATTTAGGTAACATCCCTTCTATAGAAATTAGTAGACTACGTTGGATGCTCAATATTGGTCTCAAAAAATGTTAGAGGAGAAAAATTCTTGCAAACATCTCCCTCTGGTTGTTGTTGTTGATTCTTTCAAGTATTTTGCAATAGGAGGCTATCCCTTCTCAACTAGGCTCACATCTATAGACTGTAGTGAGACTAGAACCCACAATGACTAATTGTCAGAATTAATTTTACCTATGCATTGTGTTGACTCGAAATCTCATCACCTATTATAAAAAACCTGCAAATGATTGCAAGGCATATCTATATATTTATGATATAATATTAATAGGTGGGTCCCCTATAAGAAAACACATAAATTATTATTTTCAAGCATTTTCCCTAGCACATTACATATTTTCATATCAATGGTATTATGATGAAGCTTCTAAAGTTATGGTGTGTGTGATTCTTGGCATGATTAGATGATGATATGGGTTGTTGCACTTCAAATTCGATGCATGACACTGGTAATTACCTCTGTTCATTCTTCAACTTTTTATTGACATGGAACTTGTGAAATGTGTTGCCTTATTCATATGATTGCATACACTAAAGAAGTTGGAATCATTTCATGTGCTCTTAAAGACATATGAACTATACAATTTGATATACATGCAATGGAGATAAGGTATGAGGGGTAAAGCATGGCTTTATAAACCATATACATATGAAAGTTTTCATACATATGCAAAAATATTGTTATAAATTTGTAAGTATGCATAAAAGGCTATATCATGTGAATGGATTCACTTTACAAACTCACATTGGTTTTATGTTGTGAAATGGCGATGAACAAGGGTAATGATGTAACCTTATGCTATGTATTAGACCTATGAACGAACGTTGGAAACTTTTGGTTTAACATAAAATGTAGCGCATATGTTTTGAATGGTATAGGGCTTGGGTTTTTATATAGCATATTATGTATATGGAATGTGTAAACAAAATACACCCTAGTCTATTCATATGAATAGATGTGTCGACTTGATTAGTTCTGATATTGAAGTGATAATTTTGATGGCAATGAGTTAAAAATCATTTGAGCACATGATTGTGAATTGGCGTGGCATTTGTATCGACTTGTGATTGGTTTATATGGCATAAGATATAAATCATATATGTTAAAGGCTAGTGCAAATTGTTTGAAATGATGAGTTGGCATGCACGTATGAGTTATGGTTAGGAGGCCGACATGATGGGTTGGCCATGCATTTAATTCACATGTGTGTGGGTAATTAATCCGATACCCTCCCATTCTACCACCTCATTTGCTTTGGTTTTGGGTCATTTTTGTTTTTGTTGAGACTATGGAGGAAGAAGAGCTTGAGCTAGCTTTGAATCTCTGCTCTTGAAATTTTTAGCAATTGTTTTCGGCCCAAACCTAGTGTAAAAAAATCAACAAGGTCAATTATGTACATATCATTCTACTAAGAATATTATGCACTCGTTTTGCAAAGTAATAATTTAGTAATGGCCCTAGTTCTTGATTGGTTTTTAGTGTATGTCTCTCTATCTCCATGATTTTCACTCTTAATGAATAATTGTTCAAGGGATTTTGTTATTGAAATGGATACTTTGTGATGAATGTCTTCCTCACTTCATGCATTATTTCGCTTTCCATTTCTTTGAAAATTTATCATTTATGGTTGTTGAAGTTAAACCCATTTGATATTTATTGAAATGTATGACCCGGGTTCGAGTTCGTGTAGCTATTCATCTATTATATAGTATTATAGTTGAGAAAACCATGGTTTTGAGACATGTTGGTCATTTTGGATGTGGGTCTGGTGTTGATTTCTAAGTTTGAAATTTTATATATGTATAAATATATACCATCCTTGGTTTATTTTTGAAATGGATAAGTTGCAACCAGCATTTAAATGCTTGGTCTTTGTCGAGTCAAAACTGGGTTTTGAATCCATGACCTTAATGGATGTTCGAATGAATATAATATTTTATACAAGTGATACTTTTATTATGTGACTGACATAAACTCTTGATTGATTTTGGTTTTCTAATTTTTGAACCCGTGCCCATACTATGTTAATTAAGTTTTTGAATAAAGTATGGGCAATGATATGTGTTAATTCATTTTGTTTGTTAGGTTAGAGCCAAATTCAGGTTTTCAACCCACACAACTTCATAAGATAATTGACTAGATTTAAAGTTTGTATATGGGTTGTTATGTGGCTTTTATAACCAATGTTATCTTCAGCCCTTATTTTGTACCAAGTTTAAGTTGAGTTTCGAACTCATGATCATGTAAGAGATAGTTGGTGTTTGGAAAAAGTTTAAGAGTTGATAGGAACTATTCATTGCTATATTGTTTTCACAACCAAGCAATGAGTTTGTTAAGATGGAAATTCAAGTTCGAGTTTGAGTAAGAAGATTTTGAAAAGAGTGTTATATTTTTCGCTGACTAGTTATAAGGTTTTGAGTCTTGACCTATCCTGTTTAATTTGAAAATGATATAGTCATACATGTGCTCTCTTGAGAGTGTTTTAAAAGATTCAAATGATCATAACTCGATATGTTCACCATTTTGGATGCATTACAACATTATCCTATAGACTGTGTGCCTCTATTGGCCACGACATCCCTTTGAAATTCTAATTAGTGTAAATGATATGGCCTAAAAGTCACATTTCTCTTGAGAAAACTTAAACTATGGTCATTTGATTATGTTTGTTTGTGTTAAACCCAAGACATCCATAAGCTTTGGTAGCTGACAGCGATATTGGTTAAATCTCTTAAATTTGGTCGTACAAGTTCAGAGTATCAAATAAAATCTAATAAATGTTTGGAAAATGGGTGAAAATTTTGATGTGCATATTTAAAAGTGTATTTTTATTTTATATAAATAGGACCAAATCCTCACATAATACATCATTCTTCATAAATTATTCCTAAAAATTCCCTGATCATATTTCATTTGATTTCACGCATTTTCTCCCCTATTTATGTAAATAGAAAACTTTCAAAGAAGATATCCATTGGGATATTGATATGGTCTTGATATATAAACAATTTGTTTTGATTTAAAGGAACCATGGGATATTTTGGAATATCTAATAGATTATGGAAAGTGGCTTATAAATTTTCTATCATGAACTTTGCTCAGATTGGAAATAAAATGAGTTATGAACAGAATTAATTGACTGAAATATATTATGAACGTGTATTTTATCATGCATTCATGTCGGCTGTGACATTTTTTGTAAATTGCAAATCCCTTTTCTTTTATCCTTTATCATTAATAATTTCATTCCCATTCATTGCCCATGTTCAAAGATATTAGTGAAGGTTTGGTAGAAAATGCACGGTTTGAATGATAGAGACATCAAGCAAAGAAAGAGTAGCTTATGATATTCTTCCAATTTTTCCTTAACCCTTTTCATATTCCCTTGGCATGCTTGATTACTTGGCCTATTCATAGCCATTGTTAAAATATTTTAAAGTAAAATATTATTCGATGATTAACATATTGTAACTTGTATATATATGCTATCGGGTTATTGATGCAATATATATTATTTTCTTCAGTCGTGGCAGCAATTGTTCTGGTAATGAGGGAAACATGGGACATAGAGGTATAATCCTTAATGCATTTGGGCAAAGAGGAAGAAACAAAAGAATGAGTTTATATATCCATTTCAATGCCAACTCGGAGGAATTCAACCCGTTGGTTCAAACTAGCTATTTGAACCTCACTGGCCACCCTGCTTTCCAGCCACCTTAGGCACCTACCATTCCTCCTCTATAGCCACACCCAAGCATAGTCGACTTTCAGAAACCATCTCATATGCCACCATCCAATGATGGTTGGGAAAATGTACCTCGAATTCCTCCCTCCAGAATAGTTCATTGGCCCACCATGTTGTTGATGGGTCCAAATGGCCTGTAAAGAAGGTAAGGGAGAACACTCGATGGAAAGTCCCAATTAGACTCACTCTCGTTTAGGATGGCATTTATGACCAGTATGTGGGCCTGGTTTCCACTCTAAATTACCATTTAAATATGAATCTGAGAACCAAAGGTTCCAAGATGAATTAAAATCTAGGTTTCAACTAAGTTATGATGCTTACTTATATTCTAAGATGAAATCTTAAATTGTTCTAAACTATCATGATCGGGAGAAAAATATTGGAATGTGCACAATAAAAATGTAATACTACTTGCAAATAATTAATTCATAAATACGAGTAAATTAAAGTGACAATATAATAAGCAGGAAGCAATCAGTTATTTCATCAACTTATTATATCATTGTTGTACTCATAAGGAAACTCGGGCAATATGAACATATAGAGTATAGTAAAGAAAAAATTAATAAATCTATAATCCACATATTCATAAAATAAACACATACAACAAGAATAATCTCATTTGCACATATTTGTTACCAAAATTTACATAGATGTCTCTTGTTCCTTTCACCATACAGTAAAAGTATTGTTCTGATTTAATACAAATCTAAAATCCCTCTCCTAATCGTAGTGTTCTCTTTTATAAGTAAGACTGGTTTTTTACATTCTGAAATTGCTTTCCGTCGGGGGACAATTAGGGCTTGTCCTTTCGTATTCCTATTTGGATGACAAAACAAGATACCGGAGAAAACAAAATGGATCAGTTAAAAATTCATCATGATGATGTTATCCTTTGCACTTCCATCTGATCTTGATGCTCCTTCTAGAGCACATGTTCTTTCATAATTTCTTCTATCTTATCAGATTGCATCTTCTCCAAGTCTAATTCTCCATCACAGACCTTGGTGGATACTTCCAGTCTTAGTTCTTGTGTTGTCCTTTTGATGAAATCCTAGGTCATTGTGATTAATTTCATGGGATTTAGCAAATATTCATCAAGAATTCCATGATTTTCCTCTCTAAATTGGTAAATAGTTGGTTGATTGATTTCCCTTTTCTCCTCTACTTCAACTATCCTCAATTCTAGTGGTGGTGCATCATCAATGGGAGGCATGACTTTCATTTTGAATTCTTCTAGTAGATCATCTAAATTCTTCCAAAATATTTTATAGGTATTGGTAGCTCCTTCTTGAATAGTTCAGATGTCCTATAGTAAGGGTTTCCATGTGTTGAAAAAGAGTTGACCTTTCAAAGTTTTCCTTTTGGAATACATTGGATGAGTTTCAAGTGGGTCTTTATACACTCCTTGCTAATCCAGGATTCTATCAAAAGCATTATCAGTTTTTTGGTACATGTATTTTATTTCATCAATTTGGTCTTCCAACCTTATCTGATCATCTTTGTTTCTTTGAATATCATTCAAGATGTAGAAACACTTATTTTGCTTCGACTTCAGGTTTTCATTTAGGTTCATGGCCTATGCTCTTATCACTTACAAAGAAAGAGTGGTTGCTTTGTTTTCTTCCAAGGATTTCTCAAGTTTTTCTTTGTCTTGTTCTAATCCAAAAATAGTGTACTCCTATTGCTCGACAAACCTTTTGGATTCAACTTATTATGTTTGCAAATTGGCCACTTCCTGAACATGCCTTGTCTTGATTTGTTCTATTTCTCCAGAGTATTTATGTTTGACATCTCCCAACTCTTGTGTGTGCGGATCTTGGTTTATATGTACTTTTTTTTCAAACTCTGCAGTTATTTCATCCTTTTGAGTTTTTAAGGCCTTATGTAACTCTTATGTCTAAAGGTTCTTAGTCACCGTAGTTACTCTTTCAAACTCCGAAGTGATTTCATCCCTTTTAGTTTGTACAACTTTCTCTACTTCTTCTTTATGGAATTTTCTCTTTTTCCTCAATTGTTTTGAGAAACTCAGTGGAGATGTCCTCTTATTATGTCTTGAGCTCCTTTTTTATCTCAAAATTTTAGCCTATGCGGTGTCCAGTGTTGTAGTGACTTCATAGATAGACATTGCATTTTCTCTTCCAAATGCATGAAGTACAGAGGCAGTCTGTATCACATTCTCCTTTGGGTATTTCCCTAACTCCCATTTAATGACTCTCTTTGTGTATGGCAGGTTGTTGGTTGTGTCTCCTCTTTTCATTTTATGTGATCTCTTCTCTATTACTTTAGTTCTATGATTGTAGTAGTAATCTCCTATAACAACTATAGCATCGTCTAAGTTTAGTACTTGTTAGGAGAAGGCTAAATTACCTAGGATGGCCATGAGGGGGGTACATTCCTAGTGTGGAATGTTCACTATGCCCACATTTGGAGTCGATGGGCTACTTTGAGTCTCATTTAATTTTTTCTGTCTTTGTCATTCTGCTTCCTCATTTACTTTCCTTTCTGCTTCTGCTTCAGTTGTCATCATTTCCTTTTCCTCTTTATCTCTTTTTTGTGCCTCTACTTATGCTTCTAATATATTCTCTTCCTCCTCAACTTTATTTTGTCGAAGAGTATTTTGTTAGGATTTTATCTCATCTTCCTTCCTTTTTCTCCTTTCATCAGCAATCATTTTAAGCATTTCCTCCTCCTTATATTTCTCATCGACTTTGGAGGCCTTCTTGGGTTCAGTTTTCAACTTCCCTTTGGTGTCTTCTTGGTTATTTTCCCCCTTTTCAGCTTGCTTCCTCTAATATTAATTTTCTATAGTTCTTCTCTTTTGTTCCATTTCATTTACTTTCCTGACCTTTTCTTCTTCCCTAGCTCGTAACTTATTTTTGTCTTCCTCTGGAAGCAGTTGGAATTGTTCATGTGAGATCTTTTTATTTTCTTCTTGTTCCATTTGTATTTTTTTCTTGTCCAAATCATAAGGTAATATATGTAAAACTTCTTCAAAGAACATGACTCCTTTGAACACCTCTTCTACAAAATTAACTTCATGTATCTTAGAATAAGTGAGACCCAAAGACTTGATATGATTCACGTACAGGTCATGTGGATCATGACATCTAGCCTCTCCAAGGCACACACATATTTCTTGTAAGGATTCTACCTCTTTTCTAGCATGTGGACCATTTGATAAATAGTAGATTCCTATATTCACAAGGAAAGTAGGCCAAAGATTCTTATTGCTACCCAAAAGGAGAGAGGCTATACCAGTTCCCATGGTCTGGTAAGCAATTTTTGATTAACAGCTTGTCAAGGATGTAACAAGGAAGGAGGTGTGGTGCCTCGGTATTTCCATAAACTCTAATGTAAGTACATCATTTCCCTAAGTACCAATATGCTACATCTTTCATCCTAGCCATGGATTCACTTGATATTCTATATATTGGAAATCCGAAGATGATAGTATGGAGGGGGGCAAAAAAGGAATCACATATATCATAGAAACACCTTTTGTAGTTTATGTTCTAGAGGTCAGAACAATAAATATGTATTGGAGGTTAACCTTGATCCCAACTCCATCTAAAAATAGGAAATTGCATTGAAGAACAAATGACATCGATCAGATACACAGACATGTAAAAATAAGGTTTCTTCATACCTAGAACATTCTTCATGTTGTGGCACACGTTAAAAGATAATATCTCTACCCAGTTAAGAATATGTCATGTCTTTACAACTGTGTATGTGATGGGAAACCACTCCATTTGTAAATGTGTACTCTTTTCTTCCCCGTATAGCTTGTTCATTGTAGTAATCAACATTTTGTATGGTCTTTTAAACTTGTAGGTAGGAATTGATCTTTTCCCCTGCTTGAATATTCTTTCCTCATCCACCCACCAATATTTCATCAACTCGATGAAATCTTTGTTATATTTGGTGAATCCCTTCAAGAATGAAACGTTGACAGAAACTGTAGGTTCTGGAAGGTGATATCTGATACCAACATCTTCAAGTCTTAAGGATGTTATCACTCTCCTAGGTTTTCTTATGATTGTGGTTGTGTTTAGGTCGACTTGTTTGGAACACCACTAAGCTACATCATTGTAGGGGAATTGTGTTGGGGAAATGGTATTCTTTAGTGTGATGGGTAGTATATATCACCAAGATGTCTACTGGATTATTTGAAGTTTCAGGCGTGGGGGTTGGAGAGGGAACTGCGAGATTCCTTGCTTTTCTGGCATTTGACTGCATCATGGTGTATTCATCCTGCCCTACGATTAGCAAAGAAATAAATAAATCCATTTAACAAATATAATAATATAATAACATATAAACTTAAAACAATAGCATACCTATGGTTCTCCAACTAGAAATGAATAGTAAAATATGTTCTCGGCCAGATAATGCAAATCAAAGTGTTTTAACAAACTTACAAAGGTAAATAATGCATTAAGTAGATTTTTGAAGTTATTATGTAGATAATAAATTACCCTAACTTACGTAGTTAATGCTATGTGCACGACAACCAATTTACAATAAAAACATCATATCGCCATTAATATAATTTGAAGGTACATATTGCCTAAATCCATGTATCGAAGGTTCAAAATTTAGCAGTTAGACTTGAACATTTTCGAGAGTGTTATCGAACCTGCCTTCATCAAAGAGGGATCAATTTCGTGACTTATTTTGACCCTGATGGGAAGGTATCGAAGAATATTCTCATGTACATCGAGAAGTGTGTCAAGACTATGATATAATGAGTTGAGTTGTCTCATTCTTTCATGAACTATCAAAATGTTTCATGTCGGAGGGTAAATGATCAGGGGATCAAATTTTGCTCAAAAATTCAAAGTGCTCAGAATCACTTCAAACTGGATGAGAGTGTAGACCTCGTCGTTGTGAACCCAACGCAACTTGTTTCGTCTCAAACGGACATCGGGAGCGAGATATATCGCAATCTGTTCGGAATGTCAAACAGGCAAAAAAAGGGACGCTGACTGTGCAGTTCGTACAGTCCGTACAGGCTGACGTGGCAGGGATATACGACCGTATGCTGATGTGGAATGTGGTGACGTGGTAGTTGTTGATTGGAAGATGTGGTCGAATGGTGTTTCGACACGTGGCAGTATGTGGTTGGTGGTTTGGTGCCACGTGGCCCAGTCATGGGCTGCCATGTGGCACCGTTATATTGGTTGTTTGATTAAAATATATTTGAGTCCATGGGGTTCGAACCCCGGACCTCCCCACCATATAAAGCCTTCACAAAGTCCGCCCGACCAACGTACCACCATTTTCTCCTTGTTATATATACGAATTGATATATATTTAAGTTCGCTTTATGTTGCATTTGGCGGGGGGTCAGGCCGGGGCTTATCCCTGGCCCGTGGTCGTGTTGTTATTACATGTGACCACATATCACACGGAGAGAACGCAGAGTTGTATGGAGCCCGGTCGCATGGTTTATACATATGACCACAACCGGGAGCGTGCGGGTATGTACAAACGGTTAGCACGGTTTAGCCCTTTTTGTATATGCGCGAGGTCATATGACCCTCTTGTGCCCGAGAGTTAGGCGATTAGGGGTTGGCGCACCCATAAACGTCCTACAATTCGCACCATTGGAGCGGTTGCGCCCGGTGCCAGGTTTTTGCGCTTAAATAAGCTTGTGTGCTAGGTTCATGAAACAAGGGTGTGATTTGTAGATGCAGAGACAGCAAGCTTGAAGGAGGGACTTCCAAGAAGCATAACTTCTTCGTTTTTTGGCCAAACGTGGTTCCGAAAAAGCCCAGCTAGGGGTTTTTGGACACTTTGAAGCCATTGGAGCAGTCTGTTGGTCAATTTGAGCATTGTAAGGCACGTTTTTGAGCACTTTGAGCAATTAATAATAATGATCCATTGGAAGTTGGACCAGGAGATGTAGCCCAAGAGAGGGGTGAACTCCTTTATCAATTGCTATGTTTATGTGCTTATGTTCATTGATTATGTTGTTGTTTATTTGTATCTTGAATGAGTAATCCTTTAATTAATGTGTTTCAAAGTTTCCATTTGCTTTTAACACATAGATTTTACTTGCAAATATTTTCAAGATTTCAAGTCTTCTTCATTTTTAGATCAAGTTGGTATTTCAAGACTTGATTATTTTGCAAGTGTTTTGTTTCTGATGTTCACAAGGTTGAAACTCACAAGAGGATAAGGTCAACTTGTGGAGCCAAGTTCTCATTCTTCAAGGAGGAAGCATATACAATCACCGCAAGTTTCAAGGAGGCATTCACCAAGTATGGATCATGAAGAAAGTCATGAATGTGTTCCTGCAGAAGATGAAGATCTCAGAAAGGTTGTCATGGAAATGAGAGAGATGATGAAGATCTTGATGGAAAGGAATGCATAGTTGCAAGTTGAAGGCTCCAACCCTTCAAATCATAAGGGAAGC
Source organism: Picea sitchensis (assembly GCA_010110895.2). Taxonomy (NCBI): domain Eukaryota; kingdom Viridiplantae; phylum Streptophyta; class Pinopsida; order Pinales; family Pinaceae; genus Picea; species Picea sitchensis. The sequence goes on along the minus strand of SNQJ01S0002550.1, from coordinate 362,361 downwards.
AGTGGTGACAAAACTCCAAATGGAAATGGAGGGAATGGTGCTTCTCCACCACCCTCTCCTCCATCTTCTTCTTCTTCTTCTACCAGTTCAAGACCTCTTATGAATTCTCCAAAGGGACATGGTAAAACTCCTTCACAAATTCCGTCATTAAAGCTTGATATAAAATTTGAATTGCCAATATACAATGGAGAAGTTAATGCTGAGAAGTTAGATAATTGGTTACGTCAGATTGAGGTATATTGTAGAATACAAAAAATTCAAGATGATGAAACCAAAATTCAGCTTGCTTTGTTAAGATTGGATAGTGCAGCACTTATTTGGTGGGAATCCAAGACTCAGGAGGACATGAAAAAGCATGGTAAAATTTTGATTTTTCCGGGGAATCCAAGACTCGAGGACATGAAAAAAGCATGGTAAAATTTTGATTTCTTGAATGATTTTTATTGTTGCAATTAAAAAACAATTTTATCCGGTTTGGCATATAAAGCAAAGGATACTATGGAATGGCAAAATTTTTAGACAAGCTAAAGGATGGAGCGTGGTAAGATTTACCCAAGAGTTTAGGAGAAGAGCTTTGGTTTTAGAGTAGATTTGTCTCTCAAGAAACTTTACTCAAAAAACATTGGAGCTTTACATAGTTATTTGAGATTATTACTATAATTAAGGTTAATCCTTCTTAGATGAAGTTTGTGTTCGCTACCTATTTCCAGAAGCAAGAGGAAGGATCTAATTGCTGAGGGAAAATACAGCCAAATGGCGAGACACAAAGAAAGCAAAGAAGTTCAAGGGCAAATATGCAAGAAATGCCGTGGTTTAAGAAAGAGGGAGAAAAATTCACATAAACATTGTTTAAAAGATGGTCATGATGAATACTATTGGAAACTTCATCCCTAAAGAAGACCCAAAAAGTTTGGAACAACAACAACAAGCAGTCAAAGATCTGTAATTTCAAAGTTCAACATGATTTAGGGTTCTCGACTCAAGTGATGAACGAAGATCCAACAATGGTTATCAAGGTAATGGTTCTATTGCAAGTACTAGTTCTTCTGCTAACACACGTCAATGTAATTCCTAACAAGAAAGTACGCTTGGTGAATTGAACTCTTTTCATGGGTATGCTCGTAAAGCATACCAAGATAGATACTCTATCTTCTGATACCTGATCTCAAGCAAACCTTATTTCTCAAGAACCACAAGAAATTAAAGTTAATAACAATCTAATCCTGCTTGTATACCCTTTGGTTATTGATATGTGATAATGGTTCTATTACAAGTAACAAGAAGGTGTAAACTTTAGGTTTCAATAACTGCAAATTTCGTTGATGTGGTAGAGCTTGATGTTATTTCGCTGGATATGTATGGTATTATGTTGAAGCCCTGTATTTGTACCTATAGAAAGCCATTTTCATCGCCATGAGAATAAGCATTTGCTTAGCTATTGATATATCACATTGTTGAGCCCACACAAAATAGCATTTAAATTTTCGCTCAACATAAATGCGGACAAATGAAGAGATTAGTCAATGCTAGTAGTTAATTTTGTTCTCTTAATGATCGAACCTAAAGAAGATATTGAAGTTCCAAGCGTCATGCTGTGATACAAAGTTAAAATCCATTTATATGAAGTTGTTACTCAAGATGATGAAATGTTTAAAGAACAAAAAGGATTACCTCCAAAAGGAATCCAACATGATATTCAATTGCAACAAGATTTTCTTCTTCCAAACATTGGTATGTGCATAACGTCATTGTGGAAAATGTCAGATTAAAAACAAATTCAGAGTTAGTTTCAACAGTGGGTTATTGTTCAAGTTCTTTCGGCCATGTGGATCTCCAATTGTGCTAGTTCCAAAGAAAGATGGTATCTGGCGTATGTGTGTTGATTGCATGAACAAAATTGGCGCTGGCGAAATCAAGTATCCCTTCCTGAATTGAGGTGATTTGATTGATCAATTAAAATATGCCAACTATTTCACCCATAGGTCAGAGAATCTATCATCATCGACGTAATTGTCAGGGATACATGGAAGACAGCTTTTTAAAACTAAGCAAGGTTTGTTTGACCGGATGGTAATGCCTTTGGACTTTATGAAACAACTGCTTACTGCTGAGTTATGAAGTTCCATGTCTTATGTCCTTTTCCGATGTGATTGTGTTATTCTCACTTGATGATATTTTGATCTTTAGTAAAACTCGTGAAGAGCATATTGAACATGTGGAAAAAAGTTTTGGATGTTTTGAAAAGCAAATGCTGGTTTTGGCCATTAACCAAATGTGGAAAACTTCACTTATTTACCAGCATAGCTGTTGGTGGAGGTGAATTAAAAATTGATCCTCCGGTCAAAAGCTTTCATTTTGGAATGGTTAGTGCCCAAGAATGTGACAGAGGTAAGAAGTTTTGGGAGCAACCCAATATTGAGGAAGTTTATTGCTAACCTTGTCTCTCCATTGCGTACCCATTACATGCAGGGACAAGCGTCAAGCAAGTTTTCCAATATGCAAGCAACATCAGGCTTTTATACTTTGAAAGAAAAGACCAGTTCAGCACCAGTTCTTGCACTCCAAATTTAAGACAACCTTGAAATCCGCATTGCATGCGCTAATTTTGCAATGGGGAGCAGCTTTACTACGATGGTAAGTCCATTTTACTTATCTCCGAAGATGTTTATCTGGTGCCATGATTAATTATCCTACTCTGTGATAAGGAATTGCATGCATTGGTTCAAAGTGTAAAAAATGGAAACACATTTTGTTGGGGAAAGAAACCATTATTCAGACCGATCATCAACCATTGCAATGGTTTCGCCAACCTGATAAAGCCATGTTAGTTAGGCACTTCGATGGATGGCTTTCTTCAACAAGCCACTTTGGTCATCGGCATGGCATTTTTAACAAAGTCGCTGGATATGTTTCTTCAAGGCTCATTTGTTATGCTTCAGCGATTTTACATAGTCCCATAATGCATTAGAAAGCGTGGAGCAATATGCTTTAGATAATCGATTTCAAAGAAGTATATGAAACTCTGTGCCACTCTAACTACGAAGAACATCGCCACGCATAATAAATTCCTTTGTATCATTCTTGCAATGTGGTCTTACAGGGAGAAAGAATAACATTATGGCAGAAGCCGATTCTTCTCTTATATTGTTGTCATTTGCAGTAAGACAGCACATGAATTTGTAAAGATATCAAGCATCGGCTCCTAAAATGATGGAAAGTGTTTCAAGATATGTTCTCCGAGGATAACCGCCAAAGTGCCAGCCGCAAACCTTAGTAATCTAAAAGTTGGGGTCAGGCATCTTCACCTCCAGCTCTTCTCAATCTTGGGGAAAGTTATCATGGATTTTGTAGGTGGTTTACCCATGTCGAGACGAAATCACAGAATATCTTGTATGCTTAGTCAATTCATTTCCGTGGGTATCGTATTTTGATGTCTTTATACCAAAGCTACAAATTAACAAATGGCACGTGACAAATTCTTTCAAAATGTTTGGTGCATTTTGGATTGCTCTGTCCATTATTTCGATCGGGATTCTCGATTTGTTTCAGGAAGTTTCCATCAGCTTATGGGCACCATGGACAATCAAATCCAAAAGAGTTAATGCTTTTCATCTACAAACGATGGTCGAATGCAGGGTGGTAAATCATACAGTTGGTGCATCTTCGCGTTTATTGCGCGAAGCATCCTAAACTTTGCTGGCGAGCATTTACACTACATTCAACATGCATAATCGAAGCAAGGCAGCACCCTTCGACCAAACATCGCCATTTGCGCTGCTATTTTCCCGCCCCTTTAGATTTTCGGCCCTTTAGCGATAATGTTATCGAGCATGGTCAATATGACATTGATAGGGCAGAAAAGTTCATTGAACAAATTCAGTCGATACATCAAGTGGTGCAAGAGCAGTTGGAAAAGAGTCAGGCCAAGTACAAGACGAGACATGACAAGCATCGTGTTGATCATAGTTTCCAGGTTGGAGATGAAGTTTGGCTTTACATCAGTAAGGAGAGGCTTAAAGGAGAAGGTAAAAACTTGAAACCGATTCGATATGGTCCTTTCAAGATTATCGACAAGATTGGTAACAATGTTTTTCGTTTAGATTTGCCTCCTTATATGCAGATGTATGCAGTTGTTAATGTTGAGAATTTCAAATTGTATGAGCCTCCGTTGATTGATGATCAAGGAGACCATGTTCAGATTCCTTCTATCGATGATTTTTCCCCAGAGTATATTACATAACTGCATGAAGACACCATCCTTGACAGGAGAATGCGAACTTCAAAACGAGGAAATGTGGAGTATCTTCGAGTTGGTCTTAAAGGAACCAATCCAAGAAAATCCAAGTGGATTGAGGTTGGAAGGGTGAGGGAACTATACCCTCATCTTCACATAGACTGAAAATAGTCTTTTGGAGGTCCAAAAGCTTCCCAATGGGGAGGTGTGATCAGGGGATGAAATTTTGCTCAAAAATTCAAAGTGCTCGGAATCGTTTCAAACTAGATGAGAGTGTAGACCTCGTCATTGTGAACCCAATGCAACTTGTTTCGTCTCAAATGAACGTCGGGAGCGAGAGATATCGCAATCTGTTCGGAATGTCAAACAGGTAAAAAAAGGGATGCTGATTGTGCAATCCGTACAGTCCGTACAGGCTGACGTGGCAGGGTCGTATGACCGTAAGATGATGTGTCAGTTGTTGATTGGCAGATGTGGTCGAATGGTGTTTCGACACATGGCAGTATGTGGTTGGTGGTTTGGTGCCACGTGGCCTAGTCATGGGCTGCCACGTGGCACCGTTATATTGGTTGTTTGATTAAAATATATTGAAGTCCGTGAGGTTCGAACCCCGGACCTCCCCACCATATAAATCCTTCACAAAGTCCGCCCAACCAACGTACCACCATTTTCTACTTGTTATATATACGAATTGATATATATTTAAGTTCGCTTTATGTTGCATTTGGCGAGGGGTCGGGTCGGGGCTTAGCCCTGGCCTGTGGTCGTGTTGTTATTACATGTGACCACATATCACACGGAGAGTGCGCGGAGTTGTATGGAGCCTGGTCTCATGGTTTATACATATGACCACAACCAGGAGTGCACGGGTATGTACAAACGGTTAGCACGGTTTAGCCCTTTTTGTATATGCGCGAGGTCATATGACCCTCTTGTGCCCGAGAGCTAGGCAATTAGGGGCTGGCACGCCCATAACCGTCCTACAGTTCGCACCGTTGGCACGGTTTCGCCCAATGCCAGGTTTTTGCGCTTAAATAGGCGTGTGTGCTAGGTTCATGAAACAAGGGTGTGATTTGTAGATGCATAGACAGCAAGCTTGAAGGAGGGACTTCCAAGAAGCATAACTTCTTCATTTTTTGGCCAAACAAGGTGTCGAAAAAGCCCAGCTAGGGGTTTTTGGACGCTCTGAAGCCATTGGAGCAGTTTTTTGGTCAATTTGAGCATTGTAGGGCACGTTTTTGAGCACTTTGAGCAATTAATAATAATGATCCATTGGAAGCTGGACCAGGAGATGTAGCCCAAGAGAGGGGTGAACTCCTTTATCAATTGTTGTGTTTATGTGCTTATGTACATTGATTATGTTGTTGTTTATTTGTATCTTGAATGAGTAATCCTTTAATTAATGTGTTGCAAAGTTGATCCATTTGCTTTTAACACATAGATTTTACTTGCAAATATTTTCAAGATTTCAAGTCTTCTTCATTTTTAGATCAGTAAAGGTATCAAGTATCCTAACAACTCCAACAATGAGTTGTCTAATAAGCAAGATCAGAAAGCTTAGTTGTGGAGGATAGTAGATACTTGAATTTCAATGCTCTGAAGGAAATGGTATCGATGAATATTCCTCCCTCGATAAATGTGATAATCAAAAGATCATGTTCGCGAGAAGGATTGGAACCACATAAAAAATAACTCGAGAAAACAAATGGAGTCTTATGGGTGCTAAGCTCAATCTCGAAATGGACCCACACATGTGTTAGACTTGGCATATTCAAACAATCTTGTTTCGACCAATGATTAGTTGTCATGCAAGCTAACATAGCCACTTAGAGATTCACCGTGGATGTGTGCAATCACAGAGAAAAGGTTGTCGAAATGAGTTTCATCGGAGTTAGATTTTACCAGTACGAAAGAGTATTCCAATAGAATTGATTTCAACAAAACCTTTTCCGATATGGCTATCGGAAAGGTTTTGTCGAAATATTAATTAAAGTAGCCTTATATTTTATCTGAAGGGGGATTTCTTTCAGATGTCCAATCAATCCTATGATGTTCAAGGATGGAATATTATTAATGAATTACCCTTGATTGAGGACAATGTTTCATTTTAGTCCTTTAGAATAAGTGTGAATCAATAATCAAGCAGAAAAAACTCATCATTCCAAGTGCATATCAAAAGGATATAGTATGAATTGTCTTAGCAAAATGGCAGCTTCATATATTAGTATCAAATCAATAATATAGTTGCATAGTATCTTGCAACAAAAAAAAAAATAGGGGGATGCCCACTTAAATTTTCTTATTAAGGAAAATTTTAGTGAGTAGTTGTGAGGGAACAACAAATTTCATTTCCACCTCCTCCTCCTTTACATCGTGCACACCCTGTTACTTCTGCAACTCCGCATGCACACTTTGTTCAAATTCCTAGAAATTATAAAGCTTTAGCCATTGAACCTTAATTAGATAAAGGAAAATGGCCTACCATTTCTATTAGTTCTTATTCATGACAGACATACTCCTACACAATCAAGATCCTCCTTGCCAAGCTTGAAGAAAATTTAAGGAAAATACCATTTGATGACATGCACCTTGAGATGTGAAAATTTGAAGAAAAGAAACCTATTGATGAAGATTTACTTAAGCATGGGGCAACAACCTTAGAAGGAAGTAGACAAAGAGAGTCTACTTCAAACAAAAAAATATTATTTATAATTTTATGATGTGATGACTCTTTGACATTTTAGACATATTTTTTTGGGACAACAGAAATGATATTATTTTTTGAAAAACTTTTATACCATTCATTTATTATGACTTGGGAGATACAAATGTTCTTTGATGATGTGGCATGACTACGATGGATGTTTTTTATATTTATTTTGATGTTGATATTGCATTATATTTGAGTAAAAAAAGGAGAAACAAGAGAATGTTGAAAACAAAACAAATAAAGACATATGGGGGATCACCTATTAATTATTATTATTTACCCTTATCATAAATAAAGTTGTTTATCTTAACTAAAGTTATTTAACTTTAGTAACAAAAGATAGTTGAACCACTTGAACTACTTTTTGAAGAATAAAAGGAAGAGAGAAAGGACAAATATGGATATAAGAAAATAGAGAGAGATGCTTCTGATAAGGTTTTCTCTTGCCTCAAGTGAGAATAACTATTCATTCATTTAAGAGTTTCTTCATAGCTAAGTTATCTTATTGATAGCAGAGTTACTCTAAAGGTTGAAAAAGAAAGGACTGGGAAGCATAGACTTGTGACCTCCTCCAAAGGTCATCCATTCATCTTGATAGTTTGTTTAGTCTTAATTAGAAGTTATGAATTAAGTTTCAGTGTTGATTGATGTTATTTTGCATAACCAAAACTATGATGCGCTTGTAGCTTGTATTGATCCAGTTTATTTTCAGTCTTAGTCGTCTTCTTTGAGACACCAGTCGTCTCTGTATAATTTAAAATTACATATTAGACTTAAGTCTAATTCTAGTCCAAACCCTCGCAAGGGTTTGTAAAGAGAGTCTTGGTTATAACTCAGAAAATATATCAATACAATCATATGTTGATTTCTTCTCATTCTTGAGATTTGTTTTGTACATAATTTTCAGATGTATGTTGTCTTGTACTTATTTATTCAATTGTTATAAATTTCATTTACAAACACTTTTTTCTATTTTTAATTTTATTTTACGACAAATCATAAAGATTGCATAATAGCAGCAGGCCCAAGAACTCATTTCATGAGGGTTGAATGATATTTTTGAACAAGCTATAAGGCCAGGGTGATAATCTCACCTATCTCACCTAGCCTAGTGAGATTCAAAAAAGATTGAGTGAGGATATAGTCATTCCTCACCTCAACATTTATTTGGCGACGATACTAGGGTGTATCTTTTACTCTCTAGTTCTTTTTCTTTATTTGTTGTTTTTATTCTTTTGATTAATGACTTTTCCTGCCCCACAAGAACCTAAGTTGAGGTTTCCTTATCAAAGAAGTATTACATCGTGTATTTTTTATATTATTCTAGAAATTTCCCATACCCACGAAGAACTTGAATGTTCGAGGGAGACTATAGCCTGTGATATTCATATTCAAGAACACATAGAACCCCTTCAAAGGCAAGCTTGAAATAGGCCTCCTTAATAAATTGTTTTCTTATGACCACAGAGCCTCGTCTGTCAATACAGTTAAAAGGCCAACCTCCTGAATTCGATCCTTTCTTTGGAATAGAAAGGAAAAAAGAATTCTTAGAGAATATTCAACCAAGGCTTAGAAGATGTTTTTCAAATTCTAAATCTAAGGTAACAAGTATTTCAATAACTTTTCCTCCCAGGAAACCCACAATGACTTATTCTGGTGGTACAAGTGGACCTACTTCTTCGCAAGCTTCAGCTTCTTCTCTAATTGGAAGCATGTATAGTCACTATAATCCTATCTAGTGAACTGCAAACCCCATTAAAGTTATCAAACAATATGGTTTGTTTAAATTCAAGGAGGATGCAAATGCTACTATGTGGCATGTGTCTTCTCCCTTATATTTGGTTCCAACCACTACACCTCTTCCAAAATTCAAAGATCATTTGCCTAAATTTTATGATAATGGCACTATTTCAGTTAATGAGCATCTCATTTCTTTTTCAAATGCATGCCATGATATTGGAGCAAATGCAAATGATACATGTATGAGACTTTTTGTCAATTCTTTGGAAGGAAAGACTGTGGATGATTTCTTTGAATTACCACCCAATATTTTTACGACTAGGGATGAATTATTGTATTGGTTCAAATAAACGTATGGACAACCTAAAAATCCAACATATTTTCTTATAGATTACAACAATCTTGTCTACAATAAAGGTGAAACAATCAAATCTTTTAGCTTACATTTCACCAAATTATACAATCAGATTCTAGAAATCATCATACCCCAAAATCAAATTCCATCAATGCACTATTATAACACATTTCCCTCTACTTATCGTCATAGGTTATAGGAAAAGAATGCTAACAATCTGGGATCTACATTACAGACTTGCTTAGAATTTGAGGAGCAATTGGCAAGAGCAAGGATTCTCGTTGAAGACTTTGTCGAACAAAATGATATGTCAATTGTAATACAATTGGTTCAGGATATGAGAAATTGAATGATTTCATTCAAAAGAAAAGGGGCGACTTCCATCTCTACTCCAATTGAAATTTCTATCCAGACTACCTTTAGGAATCAAACTAATAGCTTTCATCCTAATGCTATTCTCTCAAGAACCTAGTGTATTTTTTGTGAATAGAATCACGATGAAAATACATGTTAGATTAATCTGAGTGCATATTTAGAAAAATAATCGATACAACTATGGTTGCCTTAGATTGGGATCAAGAATATGATGTCATGATGGTTGACACTCGAAGAACATCTTATCAAAACAAGGGTAAGGGATGTCCTCCCGAGACTATGTTTTCTCCTAGTTCATCCTCTCAGCAAACTAATCCTCAAATTACAAGGGGTACCACAAGTCAAAAGGTTTCTAACTCATATTGTTCATCTCAGTACAATATCTTGAAACAATTGACTACAATAAAAGAAGATGCATCTTTATTGGATATGGTCACCATACCTGAACAACAAAGGCATTTGAAAGATTTCATGGAAGGTCAAACTTTCATTATTGCCAGTCTAACTGAATAACAGAATGAAGAAGGAATGTACATAAATAAAGTAGGTGTATATAATCTTAGAAGTTATGTAAAAAATCCTCATTTCTACGTATCTATAAATATTATGGATAAAATTGTTCATTTTTGTCTAATTGATGGTGGATCGGGCCCTAATGTCATGTCTAAGATCATCATGGAAGAGTTAGGTCTTTCATGTACAAATGAAAATTCAAAGAGTATGTTGTCTTACAATAGTCAGTAGCAAGATACTATCGGTGAAATAAAGGTTGTGACTTTGGTTTTGTGTGCTCATCGGGAGATAAGAACCACTTGTAATATTCAAGTGATTGACATGCTAGTTAGCAACTACTCCATCATTTTTGGAAGAGACTAGCAAGCGTTAAACGGTGGATACATTTCACTAAATGGGACGCACATGTCCCTTCCCAAGAATGGAAAGAATATCATTGTTCTTCGGGAAGGATGAATCTCTCCCTATATAGAAAGTATTCCACAACCGCATGTCAATTATATTGAGGAAGACATTGGTGTATACTCATTTTTTCTAGAAGAAGATAATGATTATGTTTCACAACCTCCAAATCCTAAAGATGGAATGTGGCACATCCATTTTGATGGTGCATGCTCAAGTGAGGGTAATGGAGTTGGCATAGTATTATGTTCACATGTAGGGAAAAATCATATTTTTTCTTACAGATTGGAATTTGTATGTACTAACAATGTTATAGAATTTGAAGCCTTGGTTCTGGGAATTGAAAATGCATTCAATCTTGGTTGTTATCATATTTTTTTGGGGGGGGATTCTAAACTTATTTTAAATCTTGTAATAATAATCTATACCCCCTCAAACAAATTGCTTAAAAGGTATACACATGCAGTTTGGAAATTCATCCCCATTCTTTTATCTTTTAACATCACTCATATAATGAGAGATTTTAATTCTATGGTTGATAGGCTTATTGTTTTTGTAGCTAGTCCTACAAGGCAATTACTTCCTAAGAGGCCTAATTGTACATTTATGTCTTTATATCGTCCTCAATTTCCTAATAATGTAGAATCATGGCAAGTTTTTCTTGATTATGAAAGTATATGTGCATTATTAGAGAATGGGGCATTGATTATAGTCCTCCAAGTGACCTAATAGGGCTGAATTCTTCTTCTGGAGGCTAATAACTTAATACAATTTATTCTCTTGAGACGACTTGTCTCCTAGGGTTATTAACCAACTATTTAGGGTTTCTCTTGCTTCCTGGAATATTCTAGTCTCGTCAAAGGTTACACATAGAGGTTAATACCTCCCACAACTATCGTAACATCAACACTCCCTACTAGTTAGGGAGGTATTAAAGGTAGTGGTCTTGAGCATAAACAAACCATTCAGCTGATAGAATCACCATAGCCACATAGGATATCTCATGATCAGATAAATCAAATCATGAGCACCATCATCATTATTCATCTAGATAGTCCCCATGGCAATCATAACAATGCCATCCAATAGAACACAACTATGTCTATCCATAGTAGTATAAAACTATTATCCATTGGTACATAACTTCTCCTAGTAGCACACAGCTAATAACCAGTGACATACAGTCACTACAAGTGGATCACATCCACCACAGCAGTATACAGTTGTTGTTTAGAGACATGCAGTCTCTACAGCAATCAAATCATATCATCTGATATCATCATGCATCAACAATGTCATCAGTTGCATCACCTCTAAGTCGTACTAGCATGATGTGCATGCATCGTATCTAAGTTGTACTGGCGTGATCCAGAGTATCATCTACATCATCTCCAATATGTACTAGCATGACATAATTAGCATGATGCAAGCATCATCTCTAAGTTGTATGCCACATCTAAGTTGTACTCGCATGATGTAGATCAGTGCCCCACTATGTCATCTCTAAGTTGTATGATCATCTCTAAGTCGTACTAGCATTATGTCAATACATCATATATAATTTGTATGCCACCTCTAAGTTGTACTCGCATGATCATATCTAGCATGACAGGAGCCCTCCTGCATCATCTCTAAGTTGTATGATCATCTCTAAGCCATACTAGCATGGCATATCTAGCACGATTACAATGCATCATATCTAAGTTGTATGCCACCTCTAAGTTGTACTCACATGATCATATCTAGCATGATGTGGCTCACCAGCATCATCTCTAAGTTGTATGTTCACCTCTAAGTTGTACTAGCACGATGCTCCTCATGCCATTGTATCAACAACTCCAACCATTTGTATCATATCTCAGTTGTACTATCATGATGCAAGCATCATCTCTAAGTTGTATGATCATCTCTAAGTTGTACTAGCATGATACAGATCCACAGCTCACTAAGAGTCCATGATGCCACATATCAGTGCTCCCTCCCAACCGAGGAATTCATCTCCTCCCTTTCAACCAAGGGAAAAATCTCCACGAGCCCTGGCTTGTCCCTCAAGTATGCAAAATTTATCTTGAACAAGGGCTTCGTCAAAATATTTGTAGTCTGCTCATCACTGGAGATATACTAGAGAACCACTTCTCCCCTCTGGACTTTATCGTGAAGAAAATAATACTTGATCTCAATGTGCTTCAACCTGTCATGGAACACTAGGTTCTTTGAGAGCTTCACACAACTCTAGTTATCACAATATATCACAGTCGAATCCATCACCTGATCAAGCAATCCAGAAACTAACTTATGGAGCCACACTGCTTCTATATAAGCATCACAAGCTGCAATATATTTTTCTTCTACAGTGTTGAGTGCAACAAACTTTTGTTTTCTGCTAGCCCATGAAATCATAGCAAAACCCAAACTAAAACACAATCCAGAAGTACTCTTTATATCTTTTGCACTCCCTGCCCAATCTAAATCGGTAAATCCATGCAAATTTATTTCATTGTTTGAGGCATATCTCAAACCATACATTATCGTCCCATGAAGATATCTCAAGATATGCTTTGTAAACACCCAATGCTCTTGTCTAGGTTCCACCTAGAACTGGCTCAACATGGTCACAGCAAAGCATATGTCCAGCCTAGTATTTACCAAATACATCAAGGAGCCAATTAATTGTTAGTACAAGGACAAGCCTATTGGATCATAATCAAAGTCTCTCGACTTCCTCAAATCTATTACCATGGGAGTTTCCATGGATTTGCAATCCATCATCCCAAACTTCTAAAGGATCTTTACAACGTACTTCCCTTGTCCTATTAAGACTTCACCACGCTTATGCCACACTTCTAGTCTCAAGTATTAGTGCATGAGACCAATATCCCTCATATCAAATTCAGTGGATAGCTTCTTCTTACACTGAATAATGAGAGGCTATGCACCTTGTGAGTAATAGGTCATCAATATATAACAGTAGAATAACAGTTGCATTGTTCACAACCTTGTAATAGATATTTGGATCAGCATGACTCTTGGAAAATCCAACTCTTGTCAAGTAGCTATCAATATGTGTGTACCAATCTCTTGGAGATTTCTTGAGTCCATGCAAGGCCTTCTTCAATCTGCATACATGGGTTTCTTTTGGGTGTACCTCAAAACCTTGAGGTTGGTATATATATACTTCTTCCTCAAACACTCAATTGAGAAAAGTGGTCTTTACACCCATCTGATGTAAACTCCAACCCATGGAAGCTGCTAGAGATATTATGGCTCTGGTAGATGTATATCTTGCAACTAGAGAAAATGTCTCATCATAATCTTCTGCCTCATGTTGGGAGAACCCTCTAGCCACAAATCTCGCCTTGTACTTATCAATACTTCCATCTACAACATGATTTATCTTATACACCCACTTTGAGGTGACTATAGACTTCTCTTTAGGTCTCGGCACAACTTCACATACATCATTCTTCATGATGGATCGGTATTCTTCCATCATGGCCTCCTTCCATTATTTCTTCTTAATTGCTTCCTCAAAGGTGGAAGGTTCTGTATTAACCAAACTTGTCATGAGTGTCGCATAACTAGTGAATCTTTTGGGTTTCTTTATTTGTTTGAAAGTACCATTGGGAGCCTTATGCTTTTCTGCTTCCTGCAAAGTAGTTTCAAGCCATGTTGGTCTTTTTCTTGTCTTGGGTATAATAGTTGGTTCCACATATTCATGTGGTGGTTCTTGTTCTTCATTAGATTGTTTTGGAGAACATGCACTTCCTTCTTTGGTATATTCATGTTCATCTTCTTCGTTGGATTCTATAGGTTCTTCTATAGACTTTTTCAATGCAATCCTTTCATCAAAATTTACATCTCTACTTATTTAAATCTTCTGTTAACCTGGAACATAGATTTTATACGCTTTTAATGATTCACTATAACCAACGAATATTCCTCTCTTTCCTGAGGGTTCCAACTTCTTTCTCTTATCCTTGGGAACATGAATGTATACAAGACATCCAAAGATTCTCAAGTGTTCAACGCTTGGCTTCTTTCTTGATAAGGCTTATTCATGAGTCATGTTCTTAAATATTCTATGTGGACTTCTATTCTGAACATAAAAAGTTGTCATAGTTGCTTATCCCCATAAGAACATAGATAAGTTCTGATCATTCATCATTGCCTTGACTAATTATTCAATGGTTATGTTCTTTCTTTCAACCACACCATTCCGTTGAGGATTGTGAGGGACAATGAGCTCCCCCCTAGTCCCAACTTCTTTACAAAAGGAAACGATCTCCTTGGAGGTGTATTCTCTTCCATTATCAGATCTTATTGTCTTGATCTTCTTATATGTTAGGTTCTCTACTTCAGCCTTGAATTCTTGGAATTTGCTAAATACTTCATCCTTAGTCTTTAACAGATACAACCATGTATTTCTTGATAATTCATTTGTGAACATTACATAGTAAAGAGATCCTCCTAGAGACTTCATTGGCATATGTCCACATACATCTGAATGTATTATGTCTAAGATCCCTTTGGATCTATTCTCACTGCTTGGGAAAGGCTTCTTAATGTTCTTTCCAAGTGTACATCCTCTGCACACACCTTCATGTACTAACTTTAATTCTGGTATGCCTACAACCATCTGTTTCAGGGATGGAAAGGCTTGATAGTGAAGGTGAGAATACCTTCTATGCCATAACTCACTAGGGTTAATTTTTTCATGTACTAGGGCTTGAGTATTCCGACCTAGGAGTTTATATAACCTTCCTTCACGGGTTCCAATAACTCTATCATTTTATATCTTGGAGTCTTTATACCATACAAGAACTTTTCCATCCACAAAATCTACTTTATCTCCTTTCTCTTCCAAACATGAAATATATGTTAGATTTTTTTTCAAACGAGGGACATATAAAACATTACTATGATGGATAGAGTTACTTGATTCCATTTTGATAGTAACATGTCCAATTCCCTTGACTGCATAAGAGTTATTGTCTCCAAGATCCACTTTATGAGGTGTCTCCTCCTTCATGCTTGAGAAATTCCTACGGCCACCTGTCATATGCCTTGAAGCTCCACTATCAATCAGCCACATGTCATCTTCAACGGTTCCAGTAAGGGGTGAGTAATAGAAGAATTTTTCTTCATCATGCTTTGTCTTCTTTGAGGACTCTTCATCATTGGCAGCTTATGCGTGATGTCTCTCTTTTCTTTTCCTTGTTAGTTTAGGACAATTCCTTTTGTAGTGGCCATAATCATGGCATTCAAAGCAGTGTACCTTTGACATATCTCTCTTGAACTTATTTCTTGAATCACATCTTTTCTTACCTCGATGTCTTTTAAACTTTGTTGCAAAGGCTTGATCATCTTCTTCCTTCTGAGGTTTTCCCTTGGAGTTTAACCTTGTCTCTTCTTGTGCACAACATGTCCAAAGTTCCTCTAAAGTTGGAAACTCCTTCCTTGTATTCATACTTGCATCAAATGCATCCCATGATCTAGAGAGACTATTGAGTGTTATGTTCACAACTTCTTTTTATGGGATGGCTTCTTCAATACCTTGTAGTTGATCTCTCAATTGAGAAATCATCACAAAATATAAATCTATGGTGTCATCCTTTGTCATCTTTGTGTCATGGAATTCATTCTTCAAACTCATCACTTGTCCAATATTTCTAACTGAGAAAAGGTTTGTTAGGGCATTGTACATCTTCGTGGATGAGTCAAGATGAGAAATGTAGGATATCAATTGATCCTTTATAGAGTCTACTATGATACTCATGGAATTAATGTCATTATCCTTGAACTTCTCCAGGGATGCAACATTTTAAGGTACCTTCTCTTTTCCTCCTTCAAACTGTGGTTCCATGATATCGCCTTTCACGATATCTAGGACTTTATTCTTGGCAAGGATGAGGTCAATCCTTTTCTTCCATGCTCTGAAGTTTAAAGCCCCTTCTAACTTGTTTTCTGACTTTATAGAGTAAGTGATTATTGTTTTGACTGGTTCAACCTCTAACTTTGACTTGGTCAGCCTTTGACTTTGACCAAAAACTCAAACTTGATTACTTGGCTTGTTGAGAGTACTAGGAGGTGTGCTTGGCTAGGGTGCACTAGGCTATCTAGGAATTAGGTCAAGCACTTCACTTAAGGTTCCTCAACAAGAGGGTTAGGGTTTCATTGTTGCAGCAAAACTCCGACTGCAACTGAGCAAATCCTCCCATTCTACCTTCCAGCGGTTAAATTGTTTGAAGATAGCATGGGCCCATAACCTGCTAAAATAATAGGTGTGCTCATTTCACCATAAACAATATCTCAATATTGTCACCCAACCATAGGCAAAAAGGCCACCCCTGAGCACCTTAACCTTGATAGACAGAATAATTTTGGAAGTAATCACTAGAACCAATATCCAACCAAGATAGCATACCTCCCTCCAAATCTAGCGTACCAAGCAGAAAGTCCAAACCATAACCAAAGACCAATTCACCATTGCAGTAGTTGTAGCTCTCCACCAATCATGCGCACCACTAGTCCTTATGCAGTTGTGAGAGTGAGTGAGTGTAAATGAGCTCAAGCGCCCTCTATTTATAGTCCTCCAAGTGACTTAACTTAGTTGACTTCTTCTTTTAGAGTCTAATAACTTAATATAATTTATTATATTGAGTCGACTTGTCTTCTAGGGTTATTAACCAACTATTTAGGGTTTCTCTTGCTTCCCGTAATATTCTAGTCTCGTCAAAGGTTACACGTAGAGGTTAATACCTCCCGCAGCTACCGTAACATCAACATTATTTTTCCTGTAAAGTATTATGAATGGGTATCTAACCTTGTCCTAGTGCAGAAAAAGAATGGTGATATAAGACTATGTGTTGATTTCCATGCATTAAATAGGTCAAGTCTGAAAGATAATTTTCCTCTTCCTAACATGGAACTCATTTTATAGCGAGTGGTGGGATCACAAATGATGTCACTTTTTTATGGATTTTCAAGTTATAATCGTATTCGAGTCAAGAGGGATGACAAGTATAAAACCACATTCACAACACGTTGAGGCACCTTTTCTTATGAAAGAATGCCTTTTGGTTTAATTAATGCAGATGTTACTTTTCAAAGAGCTATGCAAATAGCCTTTGACGATCTTATCGGTAAAACTATCTAAATATATCTTGATGATTTAATTGTCTACTCTATAAACTGACAATATCACTTTGATAATCTAAGACAAGTTTTCCTTTATTGCAAAAAATTAAAACTGTCTTTGAATCCTACAAAATCTATTTTCGATGTTACTGCATGTAAGCTTCTTAGTCACATTATTTTTTATTCAAGGATCAATATTTATCTAGAGAGGGTTATTTCAATTCAAAATCTTCAAGCTCCATCTTCGAAAAAAGAAATTGAATCTTGTATGGGTAAAATCAATTTTGTTAGAAGATTCATTCCCAATTCTAATAGAATGGTAAAGCCTATACACAATATGTCAAAGTAAGATCAATCATTTTCTTGGAATGCTGACAATGAAAAAGCTTTCATAGAAATTTAAAAAGCATGCAATTCTGCCCATGTTTTGGAAAAAACAAATTTTGAAAAATATTTCATTATTTACACTAATGCTGCTGAAGAATCATTCTATGTTATTTTTCTTCAGAAAGATGATCAAAATAATGAGCAACCAATGGCTTACATGATCCAAAGCTTATATGACGATGAATTTAAATAAATTTTGATTGAAAAACATACTTATGCTCTTATGAAATCTATTAAAAAGTTTTGTCACTTTATCTTGGGTAAGCACACTTAGGTAAAAGTCCCTTTGCATGCAGTTAAATTTGTTCTTTCACAAACACATCTATTTGGAAAGCTTGCACATTGGATTTTCAAGATACAAGAACATGACTTCACGATCACAACCTCAAACACTACGAAGGGACAAGATCTAACCTTACACCTAGCTTAACACCCTGAACCAAGTGCTTCTTCTAAAAATAATGAGGATGTCTTGTTTGCACTTTTTTTGGTTGAATATGATAATCATGATTTAGAAGCACATCCTTGGTATCGGGATATAATATACTATTTGAAATTTCAAAGATGTCTCGATAATCTTAAGTATCACAAATGTAGAAGGACTCAACTTGAGGCCTCTAAATATCTAATCTTGAGTACATCACTTTTCCACAGGACTGTTGACAAATTGTTATTGTGTTGTGTAAACGATACAGTAGCCCAAAAGATCTTAAAACAAATTAATGGGTCAACAGATTCAAATATTCATATTGGTGGGCATTTTGTTGTCAAAGTCACTACCCATAAAATTTTGAGAACTGGTTATTACTCGCCTTTAGTTTTTAGAGATTCTTATAAATTTTTACAACCTTGTATCGTACATCAAAAATTTGATGGCAAAGAAAAGTTTTTTGTCATACCCTTACAGTCAGTTCTTCCTTATTTTCACTTTTCTAAATGGGGATTGGATTTCATTGGACCTACTAATCCTTCATCTTTTGTCAGTCATATTTTTATCTTGACAAAAATAGATTACTTTACCAAGTGGACTAAAGTTGTGCCTCTCAAACATGCACAAGATGAACAAGTAATTCCATTTTTGGAATCTAACATATTTTCTTGTTTTGGTCTTCCGATCAAAATAATTTCTGATAATGGGCCATTGGGCCAACATTTATATCTGGAAAATTGACCCAATTCCTTAACAAATTTGGGGTGAAGCACTTCACGTCATCTACATATTATCCACAAGGGAATGTGCAAGTTGAATCAACAAATAAAAATCTAGTCAAAATCCTTAAGAAGATCATAAATGATAAACATCGCCAGTGGCATACTTTACTTACTTATGCATTATGGGAAAACTATACCACTACAAAAATCAGTATTGGTCATACTCATTTTTAGTTATTATATGGTCGGGAAGCAATAATGTTTGTGGAAATTGAATTAACTTCCCTTAGATTAGCATTGCAGGCAAAAGAGTTGAACTTTATCGATATCCCTTAAAGGATTCATGCTCTAATGGCTCTAGAAGAACAAAGGAGCTTCACTCTTGAAAATCTTAAAAAGAGGCAACATTCTATTAAGAAATGCTTTGATAAGAGGGCAAAGTCAACTACTTTTGTAGTTGATGAAACTTTTTTATTATGAGATTTTTCTCATGCTAACAAAGGTAAGCATTCAAAGTTTTAGAAGTTATGGCTTGGTCCTTATATAGTTTCCTTTGTTGTTGGAAATAACTCATATTTACTAAAAGACAGAGATGGGAAATTATTTTCTTACACGACTAATGATTCACTTTTGAAACATTATGTCGATCTTGGTTCATCTCTCGTCATTTGCAGTGTTTCTTGTATGTATTTGATTTTCTAGTTGTACAGTTTTGTTTTTATTTTTCTTTTCAGTTTTTCAGTTTTCTCTTCTTTATTTTGATTTTGAGATTTGGGTCAAACTTGGATCAATCAAGTTACATGTATGATCATTGGCTTGAAAAATTTTCATTAATTTTTTTTGGAAAAATGAAAGAACATAAACATTAGAGATGAGTGGATTGTCTTATGTACACAACACTACTTATGTAGTAATTGTCGAACCAAACATGTTATCTTGCTAAGACTTGATTATCACAGCTTGTTCCCATTTTCTCCTTTCCTATTCTACCCTCCACAAGTGATTATTTTAAAGCATATCAGAAAATTTTGATGAAAATTCTATTGAAATGCTTGAAAAGAAGAAATGATCAGCAAATATAATTTCAAGTTTCAAAGAAAAACCAAAAATTCTGAGTTATGATGAATTAAAAAAATGACTACCATGTGGATTTGTCGGATGTTGACTCAAAATCGTGTCACCTATTATAAGAAGTCTACAAATGATTGGAGATCCTGTCTATATATTAATGATATAATATTAATGGGTGGGGTCCCCTATAAGAAAACACATAAATGATTATTTTCAAGCATTTTCCCCGACACATTACATATTTGCATATTAGTGGTATTATGATTAAGCTTCAAAAGTTATGGTGTGTGTGATTCTTGGCATGATTAGATGATGATATGGGTTGTTGCACTTCATATTCGATGCATGACACTCGTAATTGTCTATATTCATTCTTCATATTTTTATTGACATGGAACTTGTGAAATGTGTTGTCTTATTAATATGATTGCATACGCAAAAAAAGTTGGAATCATTTTATGTGCTCTTAAAGACATATGAACTATACAGTTTGATATACATGCAATGAAGATATACGAACCTTGGTTTATTATTGAATTTGATAAGCTGCAACCGACATTTAAATGCTTGGTTTTTGTTGAGTTAGAATCGGGTTTTGAACCCGTGACCTTAATGGGTGTTCGAATGAACATAATATTTTGTACAAGTGATACTTTTATTATGTGACTAACATAAATTCTCTATTGATTTTGGTTTTTTGAGTTTTGAACCCATGCCCATACGATGGTAATTAAGTTTTTGAATAAAGTATGAGCAACGATATGTGTTAACTTGTATTGTTTGTTGGGTCAGAGTTAAAGTTGGGTTTTGAACCCATGACTTTATAAGATGATTGAACGGATTTAAAAGTTTGAATATGGGTTATGTGGATTTTACAACTAGTGTTATTTTCAACCCTTATTTTGTACCAAGTTTAAGTTGAGTTTCGAACTCATGGTCATGTAAGAGATAGTTGGTGTTTGGATAAATTTTAAGATCTGATAGGAACTCTTCATTCCTATATTGTTTTCACATCCAAGCAATGAGTTTGTTAAGATGGAAATTTGGGTTCGAATTTGAGTAAGAAGATTAAGAAAAGAATCTTATATTTTTGGTTGCCTAGTTATAAGGTTATGAATACTAACCTGTCATGTTTAATTTGAAAATGATATACTTGTGCTCTCTTGAAAGTGTTTTAAAAGATTTGAATGGTCATAATTGTTATGTTCACCATATTGGATGCATTACTATATTACCGTATGGACTTTGTGCCTCTGTTTCCCACGACATCCCTTCGAAATTATGATTAATATAAATGATATGGCCTAAAACTCGCATTTCTCTTGAGCAATCTTATACTCTAGTCATTTGATTATGTTGGTTTGTGTTAAACCCAGGACATCCATAAGCTTTGGTAGCTGATAGAGATGTTGGTTAAATATGTTAAGTTCGGTAATACAAGTCCTCACATAATATATCATTTTTCATAAATTATTCCTAAAAATTTCCAAATCATTTTTCATTTGATTTCATGCATTCTCTCCTCATGTTTATGTAAAATACAAAACTTTCAAAGAAAAGATCTACTAGCATATTGATATGGTCTTTGTATATAAATAGTTTGTTTTGATTTAAAGGAACCATGGGATATTTTGGCATACGTAAGAGATTATGGAAAGTGGCTTATAAATGTTTTATCATGAACTTTGCTCAGATTGGAAATAAAATGAGTTATGAACGTAATTAATTGATTGAAATAGATTATGAACATGTATTTTACCATGCATTAATGTCATCTATGACATTTTCATAAATTACAAATCCCTTTTCATTTCCCTTTTATCATTAATAATTTCATTCCATTCATTGCCCATGTTCAAAGAGATTAGTCACGGTTTGGTAGAAAATGCACAGTTTGAATGATAGAGACCAAAAGCAGAGAAAGATCTACCTATGATATTCTTCCATGTTTTCCTTATTTTCTTTCACATTCCCTTAGCATGATTGATTACTTGGTCAGTTTAGAGACATTGTTAAATTAGTTTAAAGCAAAATAGTATTTGATGAATAACATATTGTAGGTTGTATATATATACTAATTGAGTCATTGATGCATTATAGATGAGTTTCTTCAGTTATGGCAATAATTGCTCTGGTGACAAGGGAAACGAAGGACACAGAGGTAGAATGCCTAATGCATTTGGGCAAAGAAGCAGAAACAAAATAATGAGGTTCTCTATCCATTTCAATGCCAATTCGAAGGAATTCAACCAGCTGGTTCAAATTGGCTATTGAACCTCGTTGGCCACCCTACTTTCCAGCCACCTCAGGCATCTATCATTCTTCCTCTGCAGCCACACCCAAGCATAGTTGACTTTCAGGAACCACCTCATATGCCACCAACCAATGATGGATGGGAAAATGTACCTGCAAATCCTCCCTCTAGCATACTTCATTGGCCCACCATGTCATTGCCACCTCCTCCTCCTTTACATCATGCACAACAAGATTATTCTGCAACTTCTCATGCACACTATGTTCAACTTCCTAGAAATTATAAAGTTTTAGTCATCGAGCCTCAATAAAATAAAGGAAAATGGCTTTCCATTTTTGTTAGTTTTGATTCATCTAAGACATCCTCCTACACAGTCAAGACCCTCCCTGCCAAGCTTGAAGAAAATATAAGGAAAATAGCATTTGATGACATGTACCCTGAGATGTCAAAAGTTGAAGAAAAGAAACTTGTTGATGAAAATTTACTTAAACATAGGGAAGCACTCTTAGAAGGAAGTAGACAAAGAGAGTCTACTTCAAACAGAAAATATTTTTTCTAATTTTATGAAGTGATGACTCTTTGACATTTGAGACATATTTTTTTGGGACATCGGAAATGATAATATTTTTTGGAAAACTTTTATATCAAGCCTTTATTATGACTTGGGAGATACAAGTTTTATTTGATTATGTGGCATGATTACATTGGATGTTTTTTATATTTATTCTCATGTTTATATGTGCATGATATTTGAATAAAAAATGGAGAAACAAGGGAATGTTGAAAATAAAACAAATAAAGACATACAGGGGCCCCACCTATTAATTATTATTATTTACCCTTATCATAAAAAAAGTTGTCCTATCTTAACTAAAGTTATTTAACTTTAGTAACAAGAGGTAGTTGAACCACTTGAACTACTTTTTGAAGAATCAAAGGAAGAGAACAAGGACAAAGATGGACATAAGAAAATAGAGAGAGATACTTCTTATAAGGTTTGCTCTTGCCTCAAGTGAGAATATTTATTCATTCGTTTATGAGTTTCTTCATAGCTAAGTTATCTTGTTGATAACAAGGTTACTCTAAAGGTGGAAAAAGAAATGAATGGGAAGCATAGACTTGTGACATGCTCCAAAGGTCATTCATTCATCTTGATAGTCTATTTAGCCTTAATTAGAATTTATGAATTAAGTTCCACTGCTAAGTGATGTTATTTTGCAAAATCAAGACTATGATGCACTTGTAGCTTGGATTGATCTTGTTTCTTTTCAGTCTTAGTCTCTTCCTCGAGACACCAGTTGTCTTTGTATGATTTAAAATTACATCTTATACTTCTAAGTATAATTTTGGTCCAAACCCTCGCAGGGGTTTGTAAAGAGAGTCTTGGTTGTAACTCAAAAAATATATCAATAAAATCATTTGTCAATTTCTTTTTATTCTTGAGATTTGTTGTGTACTGAATTTTCATATGTATGTTATCTTGTACTTATTTGTTCAATCATTATAAATTTTATTTACAATCACTTTTGTATTTTCAATTTTATCTTAGAGCAAAGCATACAGATTGCATAATAATGTCATGCCCAAGAACTCATTTCTTAAGGGTTGACTGATATTTTTTAACAAGCCATAAGCTTAGGGTGATAATCCCACCTATCTCACCTAGCCTAGTGAGATTTGAAAATGATTGAGTGAGGATATAGCCATTCCTCGCCTCAACAAACTGGAAATACTCACCTATCAAAGTACCTATAGGTGAGTAATAGCAATTTTGTGTTTCAAGAACTTCAAAGTTTATTAAATGGATGTCAAGTCAACCTTTCTAAATGGAAATCTAGAAGAAGAAGTATATATTGAATAGACAAAAGGATTTCAATTGTCAAACAACAAATATTATGTATGCAGTCTGAAGAAATCACTTTATGGACTAAAGAAAACTCTCAGATCTTGGTATTCAAGACTTGACAAATACCTACAACAACAAGGTTTAAAAACAGGAGTTGTAGATAGCAATATTTACATCAAAACAGACATTGAAGATATGTTAATCATTGTGGTTTATGTGGATGATATCATTTTTGGAAGTAATGTTGATAGAATGAGCCAAAAGTTTGCAGAAGAAATGCAAAAAGAATTTGAGATGTCCATACTTGGAGAATCGTCATTCTTTCTAGGGTTGCAGATTACTCAATCTAGAAAAGGCATATTCATTTCTCAAACCAAATATATCAAGGAAATGTTGAAGAAATTTGGAATGGAAGATTGTGCACTTGTCAGTACACCCATGATCACAACATGAAAGTTAAGCAAAGATGATGAATCTTCAGAAGCAAAGCAAACATTGTGCATGTCAATGATTGGAAGCCTACTATACATCATCAAGGTCAGACATCATGCAAGCAGTAGGATTGGTTTTAATATTTCAATATGCACCAAAGGAGACACATGTGCAAGCAGTAAAAAGAATATTTAGATATTTAAAAGGCACATTGGACTTTGCCTTATGGTTTTCAAGAAGTAAGGACTTCATTCTAACAACATATATAGATGCAAATTGAGCAGGAAGTATTCATGACAAGAAACGTACTAGTGGAGGAGCATTTTTTCTAGGAAATTGTCTAGTATCATGGTTGAGCAAGAAGCAAACTTTAATCTCTCTATCCATAGCATAAACTGAAGATATTGCAACAACAACATGTTGCACACAAGTTCTCTAGATGAAGTAGACATTGAAGGGTATCAAGGTAGAATATGATCAACCATTCTTAATCATCTAAGAAAACTCAAGTGAAATCAACATTTCAAAGAATCATATTATGCACTCAAAGACAAAGCATATTCCAATCAAGTACCACTTCCTAAGAGAACATGTAGTCGAGCAAAGTGTCAAGCCAGAATACATTACCACCAAAGAATGGGTTGCAGATGTTTTTACCAAACCCCTTCCCAGAGACACTTTTGAATATCTCAGATAGAATATGGGAGTTACATCCCTCTCATCTCATCAGTAAAGGGAAGAACAAGTTCAGGGGGGAGAAACCCTTTTCCATTGATGTCAAAGGGGGAGAAGTTGCAAACAAAGGAATAATTGCAGACACAAGGAAAGTTGCAGGCATGGAGAGTATCAAAATTGACTAAGGGTTGTCATCAATGACAAAGAGAGATATTGTTGAAAATATTGTTGTCATTAATATCAAATACATGGGGAGACTACAGATGTCCAAGATAAATATTGCAAGATGGAGATTGTTGGAAACATTGTTTTTTTTATTTTTGATGCTCGGTTTGGATACCCTGTATTTGAAGAAATTTTTACCCTATATACCTAGATCAAATGGGAGCATAGTTTTTATGGTTGGAAATCTTATTCTAGGACCTTTCCAATGGTATATGGAATTCTCTCTAACTCCCAAGGAAAGAGAAGATATGAATTTTTCCATCCAACAAACGAGCCAGAAAATTTAGGTAGACTCGACCAATATTTACAGGTTGACCCTAAAAGTGAGGAGAAAAATACCATAAATACAAGATAGATGTGCGCATTCAAAGAGTAACCAAGCAAGAGATAAAGTATGAGGTGTGATAGAGGAGCTCGGTGTCTTTTTATGATCCAAAGGTGTGCAAGAGAAGATTGAACGTGTTTTCTTGGGATTTTCTTGTTCTTAAGGTGCGCTATGAAATATTGAAGGACTGTGACATTGTAAAGTGAGTTGTTTTGAGGTTGTGATGCTACATTCTAGGATCATATTATAGTAATTATGTTATGAGGCTCACTTGGGTATGAAGGTTAAATGTGACTATGATTTGAATCTATGTTTGAAGTATGAAGCATGTGGGTGAAGTCAGAAGTACGATGTGTATGAAGATCTTGGATGGTGTCTACACATATCTTGTTGAGTTGGTGCTCAAGTGAGGGTAATGGTGTCTCCAATAGATAGGTGTTTGCAAATATTGTAATAGTAGGTTGGTGCCTACAGGTGCTATTACGTTGGTACTTATTTGAGGATATTGGTGTCTCCAGTAGGTTGGTGCCTACATCTTGTTGAGTTGGTGCTCAATTAAGCAGATTGGTGTCTCTAGTAGGTTGGTGCCTAGAGACATTTATAAAGATAAGTTTCATGGTTTTCTCACGATTGGGTTTCCATGTTAAACTTTGTCCATTATGATTTGAGTTTATATGTGATTATTATTTCTCATTTAATGAATGATCGATGGATGGTTAAATAAATTAAAAAGTATCTTATACTAATTCACCCGCCTCTCAGTATAAGAATAATTTCAACAATCGGTATCAGAGTAGGTTCCTTCAGAAACAGTTTAACCACTGGAAGGTAGATCTCAAGCACATATGGATTGTGAGGAAGGTCTCCCTACAAACAAATCGCCTTTGTTTGATGGAACAAACTATGCATCATGGAGTATAATAATGAAGATATCTTTGAAGGCCCTTGGGTTTGGTATTTGGGAACCAGTCACAACGTATTATACAGATGAAGTTGGGAAGGAGTCAAGTGAAAAAAATGCAAAATAAATATATGTCATCTTGAGTGGCCTCTCATATTTTGAGACTATCAAAGTAATCAAGTGTACATCAACTAAACAAATTTGGGACAAGATACAAAACAGTCATGAAGAGAGATTCGGTGATTGATCTTATTGTGAATTAGAAATAGAAGAAGCACAATTTGTGAGAAAGCTAAAAGGAGGACTTGGAAAATACAAAGAAAGGAAATAGTGATGATGAAGAAGAATCTCTCTTCATAACCATGGGAAAAAAAAATGGTGAAGAAAATTAAGATAATAGGATAGAAAAGCCAGATTCAGAGGAAGTAAATATTGAAGCAGAACTCGTTGGTGACTTGGAAGAAATAGACAGACTCAAGGGAAAGAATATAAAGGAGAAGGATAAATTGCAGAAACATGAAAAGAAGGATCATGATCTTGAAGAAATAGAGAAGACAATTATTATCTTGAAGACTCAACTAGAAGAGAAGAAAGGATAGAAGAAGTGATGAGAAGCCAATTGAAAGAAAAGCAAGAAAATTGCGAGAAGCTAGAGGCTGAAATCGTTTCCTTATGAAAGGAATTAGAGAAAATAATTGATCAGGTGAATAGAAGCTTGAACTTTTGAAAGAGTAATGAAATCTTAGATAATATTCTAAGTTTCCAAAGGCCACCATTCATCCAGACAGGTTTTGGCTGCGACGAAAAACAAAATACCCTTAAGGGAGATGCAAGGACTAATGTCACAAAGCCATCAGAAAAGGGAAATGAAGAAAATCCTAAAAGCTATGCCAATATTCTCAAAGGATCCATCAACAAAGAAGAAAGCAACATGAAAGGAAATGATGATAAAAAAAACTCTGATTATTCTCACAAGAATGAGTTTAAAAGAGTCGTTCCACCAAGAAGACCTTTCACAAACCGATACCAAAATATCTTTCTTGGTTGTTGTTTTTATTGCAATAATTTTGGTCATAAAGACATAAACTGTAAAGCTTATGCAAGACGTGATCACGTGAGATATATAAATAAAGGTTCTTATAAGACCTCAAAGGATGATTATGTGAGCAACAAAACCCCATAAGTTCTCATGAGTTTGCTAACAAAAACTACAATTCCTTTGCTCCCCTACTTGATTATGATACCAAATGTTACAAGTACAATAACTATGGGAACATAACATGTGACTGTAGAAGAAACATAATAAAATATCCTAAACAAAATAGGGAAGAATGTGTTCTTACCAAGCATAGAGAAGAATACACAAAGGTGTGGAAAAGGAAGCAAGAAGAACCAAAGAAAGAAGAACATGGACTTGTAATATATTCTCAAGACAAGGGAAGTCAACGGTACATTGATAATGGATGTTCAAAACACATGACAGGTGATCAGAACAAATTTTTCACCCTAAAGGAAGAAAAAGGAGGCAATGTTACTTTTGGGGATAATGCTTATGCAAGGATAGTTGGAAAAAGGTATTGTTAGTCTTGATAATGGAAAGACTAAAACATAGAATGTCTTGTACATTGAAGGGTTAAAACATAATCTTCTAAGCGACGGTCAAATATGTGATCAAGGTTACAACCTCACATTTCATTCTAAAGGATGTGAGATAAGGAAATTGGATTTGGGAAGATTAGTGGCGAATGAAAATAGAACCCCGAGCAATGTATACATTCTTAATTAAGTCAAAGGATAAAATTGGTGTACGGGACAAGTAAACAAAAGTTGGTTATGGCATAGAAGGATGGGTCATATAAATTTGACAATCTAGTAAAATTCAGCAAGACACAAGCCGTGAGAGATATGCCAAGGATCTCAAAACCTACAAACACTATTTGCAATCCATGTCAACACGGGAAGCAAATGAGAGTTAGTTTCAAAACAAAGGAGTACTCAACATCAAAGCCATTGGAACTTGTACACGCAGACCTCTATGGGCCAGCAAGAACACAAACTTTATCATGATGTCAAAGACATGAGGAGACTACGGATGTCCAAGATAAAGACAAGGTGAATTGTTGAACTTATGCTTACACTGAGGGGGGTGAATTGTTGAACTTATGCTTATACTGAGGGGGTGAATCGGCATAAGATACTTTTTACTTTATTTAACGATTCAATAATCATTCATTAGCTGAGAAACAATAATCACAATGCACATAGTTTAACATGGAAACCCAATCAGGAGAAATTCATAAAATTATCTTTATAAATGTTTGTAGGCACCAAACTATTGCTACAAATATTGTAGGCACCAACCTACTGGAGACACCAATTTATTTAAATGAGTACCAACTCAATAAGATGTAGGCACCAACCTACTGGAGACACCAATCTCCTCAACTGAGCACCAACTCAGCAGCACTTGTAGGCACCAACCTACTGGAGACACCAATCTCCTCAACTGAGCACCAACTCAGCAGCACTTGTAGGCACCAACCTATTGTTACAATATTTGCAGGCACCATCCTGTTGGAGACATCAATCCCCTCACATGATCACCAACTCAACAAGATATAGTGTAGGCACCCACTTATTGGAGACACCAATCTTCTCAGCTAAGCACCAACTCAGTGAGACATGTATAGACATCAATCCAAGATATTCATACACATTGTACTTATGAATTGACCTTCATGCTTCATACTTCATACAAAGCTTCAAACCTAGTCACATTTAGCCTCTGTGCCCTAGTGATCGTCATAACATCATTCGTAGAATATGATCTCAGAATGCAACATCATAACCTCAAAATAGCACACATTTCAGCATTACAACCTCAAAACAGTGCACATTGTAGCATCACAGACTTTTAGTCCTTCATAGCACACCTTCAAAACAAGAAAATCCCAAGAAAACTCCTAGGACCTCTCTTGCACACCTTTAGATCCCAAAAAGACACCCCATCTCCTTTAGCGCACCTTATATCTCTTTTGTTCACCTAGGACTTGATCTCTTGCTTGGATATTCTTCAAATGTGCATATCTATCTTATATTTATAGTATTTATGTCCTCACTTTCAGGGATGACTTGTAAAGACTGGTTGAGCCGACCTAAATTTTCTTATTGGGTTATCGAATAGAAAAAATCATATCTTCTCATTCCTAGGGAGTTAGAGGGAATTCCATATATCATTGGAAAGGTCTTGAAATAATATTTCCAACCATATAACTTATGCTCCCATTTGAGCTAGGTATCTAGGGTAAAAATTCTTTCAAATATAGGATATCCAAACATAGCATCAAACATCCAAAAACAATTTTTCCAACAATCTCCATCTTGCAATCTTTTTCTTGGACATTTGTAGTCTCCCATGTCATTGACATTAATGACAACAATATTTCCAACAATTGAACTTATGCTTATGTTAATTCAAATAGAAGGATCAATGTTGGAGCATCCCTTTGTCATTAATGTCAAAGGGGGAGAAGTTGCACATTGAGGAAGAATTTCAAACACAAGGAAAGTTGTTGACGAGGGGAGTATCAAAATTGATTAAGGGTTGCCATCAATGACAAAAGGGGAGATTGTTGGAAATATTTTTTTCATTGATGTCAATGACAGGGGGAGACTACGGATGTCTAAGATAAAGATTGCAAGATGGAGATTGTTGGAAATATTATTTTTGGATCTTTGATGCTCAATTTGGATACCCTATATTTGAAGGAATTTTTTACCCTAGATACCTATCTCAAATGGGAGCATAGGTTATATGGTTTAAAATCTTATTCCAAGACCTTTCCAATTGTATATGGTATTCCCTATAACTCCTTAGGAATGAGGAGATATATTTTTTTATGTCAAACAACCCAGCAAGAAAAAACAATTTGGCTTAGCTTGTCTTTACAGGTCGGCCCTAAAAGTGGGGATATAAATTCTATAAATATAGGATAGATGTGTGCATTTGAAGAGTATCCAAGAAAGAGATCAAGTTTGAGGTGCGCAGAAGAGATATGAGGTGCATTGGAGGAGCTAGGATGTCTTTTTTTTATCTTAAGGGGTGCAAGATAAGTTTGAGGGATTTTCTTGGGGTTTTCTTGTTCTTAAGGTGCACTATGAAGGATTGAATGTCTGTGATGATGCAAAGTATGTTGTTTTGAGGTTGTGATGTTGCAGTCTGGGATCATATTCTAGGAATGATGCCATGAGGATCGCTAGAGCATGAAGGCTAAATGTGACTGGGGTTTGAAGCTATGTCTGAAGTATGAAGCATGCAGATGAAGTCAGAAGTACTATGTGTATGAAGATATTGGATTTGTGTCTATACAGGTCTTATTGAGTTTGTGCTCGGCTAAGGAGAATGGTGTCTCAAGTAGGTTAGTCCCTACACAATATATTGTTGAGTTGGTGATTAGCTGAATATATTGGTGTCTCTAGTAGCTCAGTGCCTACAGGTGTTGTTGAGTTGGTGCTCAACTGAGGGGATTGGTGTCTCCAATAGGTTGGTACCTACAAATATTGTAACAGTAAGTCGGTGCCTACATGAATTTATAAAGATAAGTTTTATGGTTTTCTCCCAATTAGATTTCAATGTTAAACTATATGCATTGTGATTTGATTTTATATGTGATTATTGTTTCTTAGTTAATGAATGATTGATGAATGGTTAAATAAAGTAAAAATCATCTTATACTTATTCACCCCCACCTCGCTTTGTATAAGCATAAGTTCAACACTTTTGTTTTAGCTTTTCTCAACAACATACACTTCGAATGTAATACTAATTGAACAATAAAATTGAAAATACTTATTTAATTTATCTCTGACCACTTTGAATTAACCACTCCAAGTGAACCCTGGTTGTGATTTGTATTCCTCTTATAGTTGGTACATATTCAAAAATTTTGATAAACACCAAGGATGAAAATGAATCATATTAAAAAAAACAGGAACCCAATTTGTGTTTTGTGCACTAGAAAACCCTAATATACTATCACATTCTATTCTAAAAGTAATCCAACTCGTAATATCTTGTAATACTATACTCTTAAATCCTATTGGTAACCATTGAATATTATCAAATAGTGCATATATGATTCATCACAATTAGCCATTCTAGTTTATGATTCACTTTAAATGAATCAAAATAAAGATATATTCCATTATAATTAGTAGCATCTACTTTCACATGGTTTAAAGTTATGTCCATAATTTGATTTAGATTCAATTTATTGAAATAACAGTGTTTTAGATTATCGTCAAAAATGATGTAATTATTTCAAAGTTTTATATGATTGAAATTATTAATATTAAATATTATATAAATGCATTAATGGATGAGTGGATGTTTATATATATATATATATATATATATATATATGAATAATACAAATTTAATTTTGATAGTGCTTCAAAAAGTAAACCAGTTTTAGGAGATTTTAATGCTAGGAGATTTTAATGGTATCTTTTTTTTTTTCAAAAGAAAATTTATGAGAAAATATAAGGGATGCTTCTCCATATCTCAGGATGTCATTCCTAATAAATCCGTTGACGTAGACTAGTGCACTTGAATCAAGGGAATTCAAACCAGGCACTCGTTGGCTTAGAACTAGCCAAATGCCTAACAATATTGGTGACAACAAGTTGAGATAACCCCTTACATTGTCAAATGGTATCTTAAGAAAGAGGGTTTATAGTTTGTCGTTGGTTATAATACAGAGTGGCTACAATGGAAAGTAAGAAAACAATAAATATGGGCAGTAGATACAGGGGGTCATCTTCAATCATGATAGATATCAAGAGGTGGTGTATGCCTTTGGTTTTAGAACAATCCATGAACTGGGAATCAACTATTCTAGAAACGTATTAAGGCTTCAAGTTATTAAAAGGCAAGGGTACAAACCATCATCATCATAAACAAGTTATTGTATCATGAGGAGTCTTCCTTTAACCCAAAAAAAAATCAATGACATTCAAAGGATAACCATGTAGATATAAAGGAATAGGGCAATCTCTTCCTTTCATATTAAGCATCACTTGAATTATCTAGAAGATACCATGGAAAATGCTTAATTTCTTCTCTCAATAAGTAATATATGCTTGAAATACAATATGGGGAAATTTGAAGCTAATGTCCCATTCCATGATTGGGAATCCTACCTTAGAGGCCATATGGTCTAAGGTTATTGCTACTAGGTTGAGGAGGTCTCTATTACACCTGCCTTGACATATTACACTAGAGATGAAAGAGTTGGAAAGGAGGGGAGGAGGGGCAAGGGGAATTCTTACTCTCGCTCCATGATGCCCCATGCAAAACTTTGAGATGGAGAAGAGTACTCACTCATGTCCCTCCACTTAATCATTCATACACTCAATTCAATCATCCTACATCTTTGTGGATGGATATTCTAGGCATGTGACATCAAGGGGGATTATGTGATGGCTCGGTAGTTTCTATACAAGTGGGAATCTTTCATTTACTATGATGGATTTATCAGTGATGCATGTTTTCCTCTCTTCATTTTCATTCTAATTATTGATCTCTCAAGGTTCCTAGTTTGTATGTTCTCCGGTATTTTGGATAACAATGTCATTGGGTTTCTATTGCACTAGCTTGCCATGGCTTCTAGTGAGGCATCCGACATCTACCTTGCCTCTTTTTCCATGGAAATGTGATGTCACTATTGTTGTGATTAAAAATGTGAGGTTTGTGTGTTGAGGAAAGAATTGCACCACTATGCAAAGTAGATTTCACAATTCCAAGGAGACCTAGCCAAGGAATCTCAAGAAACCTCGAAATGGAAGGCCCAATTTGAGATGCAAGTTAAGGTTGTGAATAGAGCTAGGGATAATTGTACCTTGGAGTCCATGAAGAAGATGCTTGACCTTATGAACTAGGTGCTTGAGTTAAGAAGTGAAATCTGCAATTTGAAGATGAAGTACATGGAACTAAAATGATCTATATCTACCATTTCACAATTGTTGTACCCTTTCACAATTGTTGGTTTGAGTCACCACCTTTATAAATATACCCCTTGAAGACATGTTGTCTCTTTAAAAAGACAAAGGAAAATGTGATTGTTGAATGCATCTATGTCACCCAAAAACTAAAGGTGGAGAATCTGATTATTGAAGGAGACTCGTCTCTATCACGCAAAATATGAAGGATTCTCGAAGGACACTCAAGGATATTTATTGACTTATTAAACAAGGAGACTCAAAGATCCTTATTGACTTGCTAAATACAGATGAAACAAACCCTTCCTAGGAGCTAGAATCCTTAAAGGAATGATGTTTGGACATAGTGGAATATTTAGATTATATCTTATTTAAATACATCAAACAATTAGTGAACCATTCTATGGATTTGACTACAAACAAGGTAGACTTCTATGAAAAAAAATTATTGTGAGAAACTCTAGGAAGAGATAATCTAAATCAAGAGAATGGTGGTCCATAATGGAGTCCTATGACGAATATCATACCATATCAACTCTTAGAATCAGTAACCCCCTTGGCATAGTGGAGTTCATGATGTTAGCATTCATGATATCTTGGCACGTGCAAGGTTAGAGGATATTTGACCCATGTAAGTCCCTTTATCATTAACTCGCCATAATCATGCAAGAAACGATTCTAATCAATGAGGCTTGCCTTACCATTGATAGCATTTGTCACAATTAAGTAAGGATCTCCATTAATTCAATCTTTTAAGTTGAAATCCTCTAAACCCTATGAATTGGTTATATTCAAGGAACTTGGGTTAATTATTTTGCATGGTGAGGATATAGGTTTGTATGTAAGTTGGTTGTTGATGAAATTAGATCAAATATGAGTAAAGAGAGAAGAAAGCCAAGGTATCTCAATGCATAGTTACCCATTTAAGTCTTGAAAATCCTAATTTCTTCTTCAAATTCACATCCACATTCCATACCAGTGTAAGTGATTTGTTGTACATATAACTTCCCCTCACAATTTATATATATATATGTTATCCTCTTGATTATATTAAAAAAAATAAAAAAATAAAAAGCTAAATAACCAAAGCTAAAAATAAACTTCCCAAATTAAAAATTAATGTAAATGGGTACCATTTACACATAAAGACCCATGTCAAAAAGTCAATGAACTTACTATCTTCCTCACATCAAGATATAAAGTATAACATATGTCATCCATAGATACAAACAAAGGCATGGATACGTGAGTGGAAGACACTCTTAATTTGTATCAATGTTTGCAATTATAAATACTTTTGAATAATAGTCTTAGTGATCACAATGTAGGGTGAGTTTAGTTAATGATTTGTGTATATGTGAGGGTTCTCCATAAATTTTTCATCATGTTTGATGAGATTTTCCAAGAAAGAATGGCAATTTCCATAAACGTCGTTTTCATCATGTTTGACGATGATTTTCTTTGAAAGGATTGTAACTTAATGTGATTTATTAGACTTTTGTAAGTCTATAGGTATAATTGATCCATGGTTGTTTCGATTTTTCTTTAATATATGTGATTATAATTTATCATATATAATTTGAGTAAGTCTAATGGTTATAAACGTATATTTCTTTATAAGAGGTCACAAATTTAAATATATATACCTTCCAAAAGAATTTCATATATTTTCAATAAGTAAACTTTAAAAATAAATTATTATTATTATATAAATATTTATTGTATTTAAAAAAAAATATTAATATAATAATATTTAATCTTACATTCAAATTTAATGCAATTCTTTTCCTTTCGATTTATAAACCTCATGCTCTCGTTTATTAATGTTTAGAAGGGATTTCTGTCCTCTTGTCAAGATTTCCCATTCTAAATGGAAAATTCAAATCAATGTATATTTTATTTCTTTAATAATAAATAATAATAAAATCCATACATTTAAGATTTTAAAAATTGATAAATCTATACATTTAAAATTAAAAATTTATTTAATTTTTTATTTGATTGTGAAATAAAAAAATGAAATAATACACAAAATCATGTTTATTAATATTTTGTATTTTTTTTACTTGTTCTCCTATCCATGTTAAACTCAGGGCGTTGAATGCAACCAAGCCAAGATGAAGGCTCTATTAGAAATACAAGCAACTTTATCGATACATAAATACAAACAACTTTTATCGATAGATAAGAAAGCATGGT
The DNA here is from genome assembly GCA_010110895.2 of Picea sitchensis. Taxonomy (NCBI): domain Eukaryota; kingdom Viridiplantae; phylum Streptophyta; class Pinopsida; order Pinales; family Pinaceae; genus Picea; species Picea sitchensis. The sequence goes on along the minus strand of SNQJ01S0002550.1, from coordinate 326,429 downwards.
TCACATGGATTTTTGTTAAGTTACTAAGTGCATATACTTATTTGTTAAAAAAAAAAAAAAAAAAATTGATAATACTTTTGTTTTTGTTTTGAGTTAAGTTATAGTTTTATTTGATTAATGGAATTTTATTTGGAAATTTTGATGTAAATGATTTTAGCAAATTTTGACTTAAAATATTTTGGTAAATTATAGTTCTTTTGGATTAATATAATTCTAACTTTAAAATTTTGTCCTAAATGATTTTGGTAGAGGATATCATCTCTGGAGTAACTTCTTCTTCAATGGAGTATTTGGATGTGTTGAGCTTGAAAAATAAATTGAAGTACTTGAATGTGAGGTATAGTTATTTGTGCGGATAGATACCTTGAGGGAAGCCACTGAACAAGTTTCATGTGTCTTCATATTCTCACAACAAAAGACTCTGTGAACTACCTCTTGCCTCTTCTTAACAGGGTTTCCGTGTAGCATATTATGCTTCCATAAATTGTCCATCACCAAGTAACTAGTAAACAATGGCAAAAGTAGTCCCTTCATTTTAGGATTGTTGACATGCTCATATTTAGGTGTTATAGAATGCAAGCTTCCATCATAGTTGGTGATAAAAGTGTGTGAAACCACTGAGTCGTCATGTAAGGTGGTATAAAAGTGCAAGAAACCACTAGTGTAAGACCCTCGCCTAGAGTGGCATTGAGCACCTCGATTGCACGATCACCTTGGTGGTCAATGACTAGCATGGATGGACATATTGAACGGATGATGCCTTAGATGAATCGGTTGAGACGCACTAGCATGTTGACAAGGAACACCTTAGACATAATCCTTGGCCCATTGGCAAGGCACACTTCGGACAATTGGATGCCTTGACCCATTGGCAAGGTGCACCACAGAAAAATTTGGGCACCCCTACAGACAAACAGGGCACACTACAAACAGTGGTAGCTCTCATTAAGTCGGATGCACCAAAGAAGCTGGACAAGGACGTGCCTACAGGAAAAGAAAGTCATTGTGGGTAGCCTCATCCGCAAACATGAGCTTGGCATGACGAACGAAGAAGTGACAAAAAGGCATGATGACTTGGGTGCCTAGACTTATACAAATCAACAAAGTTAGTCAGTGCACACTTGGTGGTTGCAACAAACGATTGAGGTGTCTTCCAATACAAGTTGTCATGGACCGCAACCATGGGGTGCACTTGTCGAGCATGCATCCATTGGGCCCACAGAGCTTCCAAACACCTTGGACACACTTGGGTGCACTTGGGTGCACTTGGGTGTAGCTAGACAAACTTGGGCGGATTAGACACAGTCATGTGGACTTGGATGAGTTGGGTGCACTTGGGACAATTAGGCCAGTTGAGACAAGTGGACGGAGTTACCCTCAAATGATTTGGGATGGATTGGATGCCAAGGCATACTTGGGCATGGTTGGACAAGACAATCGAATGAACGAGATGACTTGGGTGGGCTTGAGATGACCTAGGAAGGCTTGAGATGACATGGGAAGGCTTGAGACAAACTAGGTAAATAGAATAACCTCGGTGGGCTTGGGATGACCTAGGAAAACTCATCATGAGTTGAGATGATTCGATGGAATAATCTGCAAATCACAAGTCACCGAAGAAGAGCAAGTCAACTCAACGACACTTGGGTCCACCTTGGAACGAAAGGGCATTCGCAAGGAAAGATGAGCTTATATAAGTAGTTGGAGACTTCAAAGTGCAAAGGCATACAAGCAAGGAGTTGCAAGCAAGACTCATCAAGTGTTTGCAATTATCAAGTACATGGTTTAGCCACCGCAGAAGAATTGCATTATCTAAGTGACAAGGAAATGAAAACAAGACCTGTAGGAGGTAGACATGTGGTTGCTTAAGGAGTTGGATGGATAGTTCTATTGGTTGCTTGTCATTGTAATTGTAGTTTGTAAATGAGCCGCAAAAAGATTGGTCACGCTCCTCTATTGTACATGCAACATTCTCTATATAACAAAGTGTTAAAGCGCTTGTCTTGATGCCCATCCATACTTGTGTTCTATGGTTTTTTTACATGTATTGGACGTTACTATTCCTTGCACACTGTGAATTGGCTAAGTGTTGTATTTAAGGTTGTCATTGGACGTATGCCTAAGTGTTGGGCTTCTAACTTGTTGTAGCCTAAGGCGAAGTTATGGGAAGAACTTAGGTGAGCAGGCATAATATGGTTGTAGTAGGCACAGGTTGGCCAAGCCATTACGGTTGAGGCAAGGCCATGCCACACAACCACAAGTGCTAGAACAAATTGGGCGGACTCAAGATGTAGAAAAAGATTTGGGTGGACTGCAAGTTCGTGAAAGTTGGTATCAAAGCAATTTTGTGGTTGTAGGCTTGACTTTGTGATAGTTTGGTGTGCTTTGGTGGACAAGCGAAGGGACTTGAAGTAAGGAAGAAATTCTTTGGGTGAGTTGTCAGGCACTTGGGTGAATGTTGATCACTAGTTTGCATGTAGAAAACAATGATGGAGGGAAAGATCCATAGATACCAAGAATGAGGAACAAACTTGCAAGTTTGGAAAATATTGTTGAGAAGATGACAACCTCTCTTTATAAGCATGGCAAGAAGGCTAAATATTTGGAAGAGGAAATGGTCCACATGTGCCAGACCTTCAACACCACAATGAATGAATGTCAAAAGACTGCAAACATGATGACTACATATTGGACCGGTGACATTGAAGAACGATCAAGGACGGTGGAGGACTTGTTGAACAATGTGGTGGCACAAGTCAAAGACCAAGAAGACACCGTCAAGGTATTGAAACACTCCATTGCCAACAAGCATAGTTCGTCAATGCTTATGATGATAAATATCAAATAAATGGAACCATATGATGGCACCTGCAATGTTAAGTTAATTGGTAACCTCTATTGGGACATTGAGTAGTATTTGGAATAGATGAATGGAAGTTTGAATGAAGCCAAGGTGAATATTGATGCAATGTTCTTGATAGGTACCACAAAGATTTGGTGGAAGAACCGAGTGTAGTATTTGGTTGCTTGGTGCACTATGGAGAAGATTGAAAACTGGGTGGAGATGAATGCTACCTTGAAGGCTTAGTTTGGGTTGGGAATTAGTCATGGATTGCACGAAATCAGTTGGTAGTGCTTAAGCACACAAGAAGAAATCAAGCATATGCCAAGGAGTTTTCAAGCCTTATGTTGGGAATCAAGGACATGTCTGAGGAAGACATGCTTTTCTATTTTATAAACGAACTGCAACCTTGGGCATAGAGTGACATCCAATGCCAGAACGTATAGATCCTTACAACATCCATCATTGTAGTAGACAATTTTTTTGACTATGAAGCAAAGGAAAAATGTGGTCCAAGGAATCATGAGGATGCTCAAGGACAGAAGCAACATGGAAACAATAAGAAGAAAGGCGAAGGGAAGGTGAAGTCGTCTAGGAAGACTGGTGAGGACAAGGCAAAGTAGTCAAGCGCTCCTAAGAAAAAAGGTAAGTCTATTTCATGTTAAATTTGTGCAAATAATCATGATGGAAAGAATAATTATGCAAATAATCATCCAATGAAACATAAGTTGTTCATTGTGGAGCAATTGGACGAATTGTTCGTTGGTGTTTTGCAAGTCTTGGGTGTTGTGTTAGAAGATAAATCTGCAGTAATCCAAGAGCAATACATTACAAGGATTTTCTATGTTCCAATAGTATTGAACAAAAAGTTAGTGGATGTCATGGTTGACAGTGGGGTGACCCACAACTTCATGAAGAAAGACATTACAAGAGAGTTCGGTTGCAACTTAATTTGGCATAGAGTTCCTTTAAAGCAATAAAATCAGGGGTCAAAAAGGTGGTTGGTACGACCAAGGAAGTCAGCTTGAAGCTTGGAGATTGGAGTGGAACCGCAAGATTCACCATTGTGCCTATGAATGACTTTAAAGTTGTTCTTGGGAAAGAATTATTGAGCAAGGTGAAGGCAATGCATATACCCCACTTAGAATGTTTGCTTATCTTTTTAGGCTTATATGAGCATACACCCTTAAGCATGCATACATCGGGTGCAGATCTTCTAAACGCCTTGGGCGCAACCAAATAGACCAGGGTGGATCGGACGTAGTCATACAAGCTTGGATGAGTGCACACTTGGAATGATTGGGTCAACCGAGACAAGTGGATGGAGTTGCCTTTAGAAGATTTGAGACGAAGCAGTTGGGCACACTTGGGCATGGTCAAACGAGATGACCTAGGTGGATGAGACAACCTAGGCAAGCTTGAGACGACTTGGGTGGATGGAACGACTTGGGCGGGCTTGGGATGACCAAGGTGAACTTGGCATGATTTGAAACAACTCAACGAAACGATCGACAGACAAGTCATTGAAAAATAACAAATCGGCTCAATGACACCTGGGTCCACCTTGGAACGGAAGGGGATTTGTAAGGTAGGGTGAGTTCATATAAGTAGGTGGACACCTCAAAGTGCAAAGGCACGAGCAAGGAGTTGCGAGCAAGAGTCATCAAGCGTTCTGCAATTGTCAAGTTCAGGGTTTGGGCACCATAGATGACTTGCATTGGCTAAGTGACAAGGAGATGAAAACATGATTTGCAAGAGGCAAGCTTGTGGTTGCTTCAAGGGTTGGATTGACAATTCTATTGGTTGTTTGCCATTGTAATTGTAGTATGTAAATGAGTTGCAGGTAGATTGGTAGCGCTCCTTAGTTGTACATGTAACATTCTCTATATAACAAAGTGTTAAGACGTATGTCTCGATGTCGTCCATACTTTTGTTCCATGGTTGCTTTATGTGTATTTGATGTTATTGTTCCTTGCATACTGTGAATTGACTAAGTGTTGTATTTAAGGTTGCAGTTGGAAGTATGCCTAAGTATTAATTGTTGGATGAACTAAGTGTGTTGGACTTGGGTGGGCATCTAACTTCTTGTAACCCAAGGTGAAGTTATGGGTAGACCTTAGGTGAAGAGACGTAATATGGTTGTAGTAGGCACATATTGACCAAGCCACGCCGAGGTAAAACCGAGGTAAGACAGTGCCTCACAACTGCAACGACTCGAACAGATGAAAAAAAAAATCCAAGCAAACTACTTGTTCATGGTAACTAAATTGTATATGCGTTGGGTGGTTGAGAAACCACGGTAGCTTTGACATCTTTCTTTTAGATACGGTATCTGTTTTTTTCACTTTTTCTAATTTTATTCTAACTTTCCATTTTAATATTAGACGCTTATCTTTTATGATTAAAAAGGCATCCAGATTTTAAAATATCATGGAACTTATTTTTACTTTTTTGTCAGCTTTCGTTTTTTTAACTTTTCTATTATTATAGCAACTTGCCATTTTAATCCTATCTCGCACACGCAAGTTTGATAAAATCAATTTTGCCATTTAAATCTTATCGTGGAATCAGAGTTTGATAAAATAAATTTTGTTTGATTGTGTGAAATAGAAAATTCATCGAGTGCATGCAATTAAATGGCATAAATACTGTCCAAGAAATTAGCTACCCTCACTCGTTAATATCCGAGTTGACGAGTTCAGTTTTCTTTTAATCTTGTCACGAATTGGCAACACAGGGCTTCTCGAATTTTGATTCTGCAAGACATTTTTGTAAGTTTTCTTAATGTGGATTTAGCTGTTCAATAGATTTTTTTTGTTAAATAAGTTCAGGCCATTTCTCTGCGTGTTGTCTTCATTATATTATACAATTTTTGGATGGAAACTTTCTTTACTGCAGAGGAAGTTTCAAGTCAGAAAGTATTATTTATGATTGATCTGAGAAATCTCTTGTTGTTTTGGATGTCGATGCATGCACAGGAGAGGCAAGAAAATGGGTAAAAATAAAATTGAAATTAAAAAAATTGAGAACTCGAATTCAAGGCAAGTCTGCTTTTCGAAACGAAGGATGGGCATCTTCAAGAAAGCCAGTGAGCTTGCTATTTTGTGCGGTGCAGAAATTGCCATCGTCGTGTACTCTCCTGCAGGAAAGGCCTTCACCTTTGGCAGCCCTGACATTGACTTTGTGCTGGATAAGTATCAAAACATTCCAGTAAATATAGACAACGAGAAAGTTCAGAGAGTTCTGAAATCAGAAAAACAATACAACCATGTATTACGGGAACTGGAAGAAGAAAAGAAGCTCTGGGAGGAATTGAAAAGAAAAGAGACGAAGAATGATCAATATAAGCCTAGGGAACTCTGGTGGAAAAGGGAAATACAAAATCTAAATCTTGCTCAGCTGATAACGTTTAGTGAAGAACTCAGAACATTCAAGCGGAATATTATTAAGGCCACAGAAGAGAAGCAAGCTGCAAGAAACACCTCATCCAAATTAGTGCCACTGAAAGAAACAGAAACTGTACTACAAAGGCCTCATCAGCAGTCTTCTGCCTTTCAGTTTCAATGTGCAGGTGATATAGAATCTCAACACTTAGACCAAACTCTGAAAACCTTACCATCTTTTTATTTAATTGGGCACTATCAATTGGGTCTTTCAGATGAGGGAATTGCTCGCAGTCTTCTTACTTTCACTTGCAATGTGCAGGTGATATAGAATCTCAACAGTTCAACGAAACTCTAGAAACCTTACCATCTTTTGATTCAACTTCTGATTTAATTGGGCACTATCAATTGGGTCCTTGGGATGAGGGAATTTCTAGAGCCCCAGCTAATCCAATTGCAGCAGAGCCATTGAACCCTTGGATGATCAACACTCATCCACCTGCACATTGTCCCAGTAATTTGCATGGACAGGCTGATGCAAGCTACAACTTTATACACTTCAATCCATTAATGCAACAGTACTGTAATGCAGGACTACCAACAATGCAACAATTTAATCCATCAATACTACAAGATATTGGCAACTATCCAGTCAGAGGACAAAGTACAAGTCATGGACATGGGGTTCCCAATTTTTCCAATAGCTACATTCAGCCTTCCCTCCCTGGCAAGGGCTCGTCGTGCCAGGCTCCATTTGCAGACCCGTCAGACTTGCATAGTTTGGCAATGTCAGATAGACGATTTGGATTATCTCATAATAAGGATGATTTTGCTATTGCATCAACCAGTGAGAATTTTGTGCCCTTACATTCTCCTCAGATTGTCAGAGACAATGAATTTGTGCAACCTGTTAACATGAATATTGGATCAAGATAAACGCTGAAAAAACAGATCAACAGTGATGCTGTGTTCGTATAGTAAATCATTTTCTTATCAATGTGAGATTTTTATTTTTATGGTAATGATGGAAAAGTGGCTTTTATTTTTATTGTTCTTATAGTAAATCATTTTCTTATCAGTATGAGAATTTTTGGGGGGCAATGGTGGAAAAGTGGCGTTTATTTTTACTGTAAATCCACTGTTTGTATATGTCAAATATATATATTTTTTAAATGAGTGAGAAAATGATCAATGCCCTGCATAAATTCTCATATATTCATCAAAAACCTTTACAGAACAGCCACTGTAAAACACTGTTTAAAAAAATTAAGAACTTATATAAATTCTCATATATTCATCAAAAACCTTTACAGAACAGCTACTGTAAAATACTGTTTAAAAAAATTAAGAACTTGTAAAAAAAAAAGGATATTTCTATAAATCCCTCAGAAAAATTATAACTATATAAATACCTTATAAGTGGCAAAGTGCTCACTTGGTAGGAGTGTTGTTTCTGCTATGCTTGTCGACTGATTTTTCCCGCTGCAGGAAAAAATTAGCCTTTATTGACCTGTATAATTTTTGTTTCTCTTAAAAATCATTTTAATGTATTTTATCACCCATACATCTGGTTAATTTGTCCAAAATCTAAGCAAACGAACGCAGTATTCAGAGAAAGGGAGAATATGTGAACAATATGAGAGACCACAGGGGATTTTAAAATGTGTCTTTAACTTGGTGATTAACAAGATTTTTAGCATGTTATGGTTCCTTAAATCAGAATTTGGTATACGAAAGGAGCTCGCTAGGTTTAGCTCTGCACCTTGTTATCGCACAATTTGTACTTTGATCAAAGGAAAGGTTACTGGAAAGCAAATTGGTGTAACTCAAGGTTATCCTATCACAGTCACCTCAATAGGATTCCTCTTTCTATTCAGGGTTGATGGCCCAGGGGAGACATCCCCGGTGACCTGGGGGTTTGAGAAGACAAGGTTAAGATGTTTATGAAAAAGTCTCCTCTCACAAGTCACCACTGATCAGAAAGTCTCGGGGTTTTAACCAATGAAGTAGTGAAATATCAAGATGTACCTGCCCGGAACAAAGCAACAAGAAAATATATCTTTTGCAAATACAACTTGTTGTCAAACTTTATCAATAAAAGCAAATGGTTGATATAATGGTGAAGCAAACATAAATTTGTAGCAACAATATTTATGAGACACTAGCTTCACAATAAGTGCCTTGAAATAGCTTCAAAATGACCAAGAATAATCAATCATTAACATGATAATACTAGCATTTGTCAGTAGCAAGTAAGGTAATGCATTAATCAACTTTTTCAATTGCTTTTAGATGCTTTTAGTGCTGCAAAATATGGTTGTAGCTTACTTGACTAGCAACAACAACAAAGTTAGTAGATTAGGCTATTCTAATGTTAGGAGTGGTTAGTACAAAGCTTAAGGTATAGGTTTTAATATTTGTTTTGTGTTAATCACTTAATGGCGAGTCTTAGATTAATGCCTTTAGGGTAAATGGAGTCTTTTAAGTAGCAACAAATCTTGAAGGAAAAGATGATAGTAAGAGAACCAAACACAAGAGAGGTCAATAGTTGAAGTGTTGGTAACCCAAGGCTTCAACTACCAAACCCTCGGGGGAAAATAGCTACTAGGGTGTAGTTAACCCTAGTAGTGTTCCTTCTTCTTTAGCTCAAGGATGAAGTAATGATGGCTTAGATGAAGCAATAATGTGCTAGGGCGTTGCAATGGAAAGGCCCTTAGAAAAAGCTTCAAGAAAATCGGCTTCTTGGCAAAATCTAGTAGGTGAAAACCCTTAAAGCAAGAACAATAACATGTGCTTGGCTTCCTAGGGTTTTAAGCTAGCAATTTGATAATCTTAATGTAAATGCAAGATAAACATAACCATAACCATTCAATGAAGAAGAATTGCAAAAATCTTACTTACATTCGTAAAGAATCATCAAGCAAATACCCTAGTTGAACACTTCCACCAAGAAAATTGCCAAGATAGTCCAAAATTAGCCTCCTTCAACAAGTGTGCACTGAATTTCAGTCGTGTAACCCCAAATAGGGTGCAAATTTCAGACCTCACTAAGTGTGAGTGAAAGATCATCAAAAATACAAGGGCAAAACCCCTTATTTATACAGTTTCAATGACCAGAATGAGGTCAAAAAGGTTGACATGGCTAGTTACATGTAATATCCAATTTTTACATTAAATGACATAATAAAACCCTAAAACAAACAGAAAAGGTGATGTCATGCCCTTTTAGGGTGACGTTAAGCCTTTTTAGGGCAACGTTGGCCTCCAGGAGCAAAACGTTAGGCCTCCTTGGGCCTCTATATCAAACCACACGTGCCACTTGGCACACAACTGCCTCCAAAGTGTCCAAAATGTTGGGTGACATCATGGGTCACATGGGTGACGTCATGGGCCTTCCAAGGCCTACATCATAGTGAGAAGGGCAAGACCCCCATGGGTCCAGACCTGCTAGGTTGTCTTTGGTGGAACATCCTCCTCTCTCTCCAGTGCAAACCTCTGATCTGTCTCTTCCCTTGGCTGGGGTCTCAACATCCATCTGGTGGGATTTTATCCCTATGGAGGTCTGAACTAATCATCTCCCCATGTGTACCTGTCCGTCAGGTGTGGCCCTACAACAACAACAAGTACGCCCTCCATGGGCTCATAAGTCACAGGGATCATAGCAATGTCAATCACATCTAATAATCAAGTTATTTAAACATGTGCATGAAACCCCCTTTCCCAGACAAGTGCTCAAAGACGTTATGTTATTCTACAAGCCAGGTTTGGAGGGGACGCTAGGATATCCTATTGGGCTAGTTCTCATTGGATGTGGGGTGTTTTCGGGTGAAGACAAATCCAGGCCATGTAAGTGGGTGCGGTGGTAAGGGATGTCTGGGCAATGGGTGCAGTGATGAAAGGGGAATGTATGGCTTATATGTGGGTGCCTCTGAAGAGGGTGAGTTGCACCTAGTCATGGATGCAAATGTTTCCAAGCCCATTCATGTCTTTTATCTTTTTATCTTATTGCTTTTTCTTTCAAGAGACTAGTAAGGGGACACTACCCTGGCGTGGTGACCAATGGTGACAATGTTACCCACAAGAATTTCACGGAGATTAGAAGGTTGGCTCGTGATGAGACCCCCTTTCTCTTAGCTATGCCACCAAGAGCCACTACCCTGGCGTGGTGACCAACTAAATGGTAGTGCCATACCACTACATGCCCATGGACCTAATAGGCTGGCTCGTGATGAGACCCCCTATCCTCCAACTAGGTCTTGATTTTATTACTTTACGGGTCCCTCTCTTTCTTGCTGAGAAGCCTTTTATTTATTTCTCGGGGATCCTTGAGCGAAGCATCTGAAGGTTTTTTTCTTTTGGATTTTATCTTTTTCCAGCTACTTTTACCCTCTGGGCCTTTATCCCCTTCTAACCATGAGGTAAGGTATAACCCTTTGCTAGCTTGGCAAACCCAATGCCCGAACTAGTGTATGGGATGGATGAGAGGGAAAAAGATGAAAAGTGGTAAGTATGGTGGGAACGGACGATGACCTTTGATGAACCCCCTCAGTGGAAACTCAAACCCTGTGGGAACCAACTTACTAGGGCATCCTGTCATTCCCCCCAAGTGTGGACAAGTGGAAAGGCATAATGTCCAAGCACACATTAGAAGTAAAAAGAATTAAATGCACATATTCAAATGTTTTGAGAATCAGAGTGACACATACCATGATACCTGAACTCATTACCTCATGGAGCAAGACCCACTATTGCTGAAGGACCTGGCCGATGGGATGGATGTTGTTGTTGCTGACAAGGTGGAGGCACTGAAGAAGAAGAGGGATGGGCCCTCTAGGGCTAGGCTCGAGTCGATATGGCTCTCAATACTCTATGTCTAGGACCTGTGGTCCTCGAGACATAATCTCCTTAGTTATCCCTGGGCTAGGGGATAACATCTGGCTCCAACTCAAGGACATGTGCTCACCATAGAGCGCATGAGAACCTCAACATCTCTGGCATAACCTGTGACCTACTTGATCTCAACAAAATATTATCAGTAATCATTTGGGGTGGTGATATCACCCCCAACTCATATATAGTACAGAAAATGAAAGCAAGAATATATACAAATGGAAATATAACTACCCTAGCATGAAATGCATATGGTATATACAATTAAGGCAAATGCCTACCTACTTACTTGTACTTACCTGTGAAGTCAAGTCTCTACCTCCTGATGGGGTTTGAGAAGGTGCCCGCTAACTGGTAATGGGCACCTCTTCCTTCCAATGTAGACAAATAGTAGGCATCATCGACTAACTTTCTTCCAACTCTGAAGGGTCCAAGCCAAAATTGTGCACTTCCCTTGACATTAGTAGGCTCTCCCTTCTTTATGTCCCACATCCATACTGTGTCTCCCTCTTTGTAATCCTTGGTTTTGAACTTGGTTGTTTCTTGCAAAACCCTGGTGTATTGTCTTGAGGGAGGAGGGTGGGACTCTGCTGTGAAAAATTCTTGTTGGGACGGTTGGATCAGTATGCTATCTTCTCCTTTCTTTAATAATTTGACAGCCCCAACTTCTTTGTCTTTATATTTTTTCAGGAGTTGTTGATAATCCTCTTTCTTCAACCATTGTATCTGATCAAAGTCTTCTTCTATAGCAAAAGGCATATCATCAGGAGAAAATTAGGGAAGACTCTTTATGATCGAATCATGTGTTTCGTCAACTTCAATGTGATCACTAATTTCTTGCACATGGATTTGGGTCATTAGCACACTGGGGATGCAGCTTATTGTTCCATCGTTCATAGGCACATTGATATAAGTGAGATCCATCTCTAGAGTGCCTCCCAACATCGCAGAAAATTTCCTGGACAACAACATTCCCCACACATCTGGGACATCTGCCACTACGATGTCCATATGGATCACTCTCTCGGGGTATCTTCCAAGGCATACTTCCACGTTCTCAATTACCCCATGTGTGGGTATGGATCTATACTCAAAACCACATACATTCCTGTAAGGTCGTGTGACTTTTAGGCCTAATTTTTCCATGACCTTCAAAGACATCATGTTAGCACATGCCCCTGAATCTAGCATACAGTTGTTAAGGAATTTGTTATTGATCAATAAGGTCATGAAGAAAGGTGGGTGTCCATCATACTGAACCCTAAAGTGATCGGCTTGTAGCATAATAGGAGGGTCCATTAGTTATTTTGATCCTTTGAAAAAATTATCAAATATTTCTTTGACATATGGTACCTTGATGACTTCTCTCAAGGGGATGGTCACATGCATCTTGGCCAATGCCCCTTCAAAGTCAAAGTTTAAGTCCACTTTTTCAGTCTTGGGAGGATTCTTAGGAAGGAGGATGTTCATGGGTGGAGGTCTTGTTTGTGATGCCACAGGAATGTAGACAGAGGTTGGTTCAATTTCTTATGTCTAGTATACACTTGAAATTCTTGTTTCTTCAACTTTTCTCTTGATTCTTGGTCAAGGTTGTTTATTACCTCCATATTGGCCTTCCTAGTTGTCTCTTTCATGCCTTCTTTATGTTCCTTGAGGGTAATATTAAGGCAGATTTGAGTATCATCGATGGTATGATCCAGTATGTTTACTTGGTCATGGTTTCCTTTGTTGAAAGGACACTCATGCTCCTAGTGTGACTCACTGCATTGCAGGCACCAAGGGTTTTTATCTACTATGTTTGCAGGGGCTAAAGTATTTGGAACCTCTTGATAATTCTTTGATCTAAAAACTTGGTTCCCTTTCTGGAATTGACCATTGTAAGGAACCCTAGGGGCTTGTTGTTGAGTCCTTTCTAGGTTGACAATCCTATTCATCTTTAGCTCTTTGGTTTTTACCATGCCATCTACAGTTAGTTGTAACTTTTCCAAGCTAGCGCTAATGTCTAAGGTTGGTTCAACATTGTGAACTATCTTAGGTTTAGTGTCCATTCTGACTCTTGAGGCTGAGAAATGTTCAACTCTAGATGATGAAAGGTTGTCCTCAACCCTTGTAGCCAACTCTTAGGCTTATTGGATTGTTTGAGGGCTTTTATCTCTAAGGAGATACCCTAGCTAACCTATAAAGGCTTTGGTATAAATGAAAAGAAGGAAACTAGCAGAAGGATTATGACTCACAGGGATCTTTTGCAACAAGGTTTCAAACTTGTCATGGAATTCTCTAACGGTCTCATTCTCTTGTTTCACGAGGTTACTCGGCCTTATCAACAACATGTTGGGGTCTTCCTTGACACTCCATCGTTTGAGGAATACTTCCTCTAACCTATCCATGGTTTTAATACTGGCATCAGGGAGACCATTGTACAAGTGCCTTCTGCCATCATGGAGGGTAGCAGAGAACAATTTCATAGCTAAATATTCAGCATCATCATTGATGAGATGAAGCTGGAAGAAGGCCCAAAAATTTCTCATGTGATCCTCGGCACTGATTACATCATTTCTGGTGAATTTGAGCAACCATTTTTCATACTTAGGGGGCATTTGCCTAGGGTAGCCCGGTATAGTTGTCATGTCTAGCGGTTTGAAAAGCTTGGATGACCATTGTCTTTTGTTATTGGCTTGGTTTGGATTGACGGTATGAGTTCCTGTGCTAGACATTGTGTTTAAGGGAAGATTGCCTCCAAAAAGTGATTTTACTACAGGAAAGTTTCGGGGAGGTTTTCTTCTAAAAGACTGGGGAAGGTTGGTGTACCTCCCTGTGGTTTGTGGAGTCGACAGATAGTTTTCTTGAAACTATCAAAGGAATGAGGGGATCACCCTCAGTGGAGTCTCCAGGTAAGATTTGCAAAGTGATGACTTTTGAGGATAAGGCTTACTGAGAAGTGTCGTCTTCGAGGAGGATTGACTCAGTGTTCCCCGACAACGACGCCAAAATGTTATCGCACAAATTTGTACTTTGATCAAACGAAAGGTTAATGGAAAGAAAATTGGCGTAACTGGAGGTTATCCTATTACTGTCACCTCAATAGGATGCCTCTTTCTATTTAGGGTTGATGGCCCAGAGGATATGTCCTCGGTGACCTGGGGGTTTGATAAGGCAAGGTTAAGATGTCTATGAAAAATTCCCCTCTCACAAGTTACCACTGATCAGAAAGTCTCGGGGTTTTAACCAATGAAGTAGTGAAATATAAAGATGTACCTGCCCGGAACAAAGCAACAAGAAAATATATATTTTGCAAGTACAACTTGTTGTTATTACTTCATAAAACCATAGACATTATCAATAAAAGCAAATGGTTGATATAATGGTGAAGCAAACAGAAATTTGTAGCAGCAATATTTATGAGACACTAACTTCACAATAAGTGCCTTGAAATAGCTTCAAAATGACCAAGAATAATCAATCATTAACATCAGAAAACTAGCATTTGTTAGAAGCAAGTAAGGCAATGCATTAATCAACTTTTTCAATTGCTTTTAGATGTTTTTAGTGTTGCAAAAGATGGTTGTAGCTTACTTTACTAACAACAACAACAAAGTTAGTAGATTAGGCTATTCTAATGTTAGAAGTGGTTAGTATAAAGCTTAAGGTATAGATTTTGATAGTTCTTTTGTGTCAATCGCTTAATGGAAAGTCTTAGATTAGTGCCTTTAGGGTAAATGGAGTCTTTTAAGTAGCAACAAATCTTGAAGGAAAAGATGATAGTAAGAGAACCAAAGACAAGAGAGGTCAATAGTTAAAGTGTTGGTAACCCAAGGCTTCAACTACCAAACCCTAGGGGGGAAATAGCTACTAGGGTGCAGGTAACCCTAGACCCTAGTAGTTTTCCTCCTTATTTAGCTCAAGGATGAAGTAATGACGACTTAGATGAAGCAATAATGTGCTACGGTGTTGCAATGACAAGGCCCTTAGCAAAAGCTTCAAGAAAATCGGCTTCTTGGCAAAATGTAGTAGGTGAAAGCTCTTAAAGCAAGGACAATAACATGTGCTTGGCTTCCTAGGGTTTTAAGCTAGAAATTTGATAATATTAATGTAAATTCAAGATAAACATAACCATAACCATTCAATGAAGAAGAATTGCAGAAATCTCACTTACATTCATCAAGAATCATCAAGCAAATACCCTAGTTGAACACTTCCACCAAGAAAATTGCCAAAATAGTCCAAAATTAGCCTCCTTCAACAAGTGCGCGCTAAATTTCAGTCATGTAACCCCAAATAGGGTGAAAATTTCAGACCTCACCAAGTGTGAGTGAAAGATCATGAAAAATACAAGGGAAAAAACCCTTCTTTATGCAGTTTCAATGACCAGAATTAGGTCAAAAAGGCCGACATGGCAAGTTACATGTAATATCCAGTTTTTACATTAAATGATATAATAAAACACTAAATCAAGTAGAAAAGGTGACACCGTGCCCTTTTAGGGTGACGTTAGGCCTTTTTAGGGAAACATTGGCCTCCAGGAGCAAAACGTTAGGCCTCCTTGGGCCTCTGGATCACACCACAGATGCCACTTGGCACACAACTGCCTCCAAAGTTTCCAAAATGATGGGTGACATCATGGGCCTTCCAAGGCCTACATCATAGTGATATTGGCAAGAACCCCTTGGGTCTAGGCCTGCCAGGATGTCTCTGGTGGAATGTCCTCCTCTCTCTCCGATGCAAACCTATGATCTGTCTCTGCCCTTGGCTAGGTTCTCAGCATCCATCTGGTGGGATTTTATCTCTATGGAAGTTCAAACTAATCATCTCCCCGTGTGTACTTGTCCATCGGGTGTGGCCCTACAACAACAACAAGTACGCCCTCCATGGGCTCACAAGCCACATGGATCATAGCAATGTCAATCACATCTAATAATCAAGTTATTTAAACATGTGCATGAAACCCCCTTTCCCAAACAAGCGCTCAAAGACGTTATGTTATTCTACAAGCCAGGTTTGTAGGGGACACTAGGATGTCCTATTGGGCTAGTTCTCATTAGATGTGGGATGTTTCTGGGCAAAGACAAATCCAGACCATGTAAGTTGGTGAGGTGGTAAGGGATGTCTAAGCAATGGGTGCAGTGATGACAGGGGAATGTATGGATTACCTGTGGGTGCCTCTGAAGAGGGTGAGTTGCACCTTTTCATGGATGCAAATGTTTCCAAGCCCATTCATGCCTTTTATCTTTTTATCTTATCATTTTTTCTTTCAAGAGACTAGTTAGGGGACAGTGCTCTGGCGTGGTGACCAGTGGTGACAATGTTACCCTCGAGCATTTCACGGAGATGAGAAGGTTGGCTCTTGATGAGACTCCCTTTCTCTTAGTTGTGCCACCAAGAGCCACTACCCTAGCATGGTGACCAACTGAATGGTAGTGTCATACCGCTACATGCCCATGGACCTAATAGGTTGGCTCGTGATGAGACCCCCTATCCTCCAACTAGGTCTTGATTTTATTATTTTACGGGTCCATCTCTTTCTTGTTGAGAATCCTTTTATTTCTTTCTCAGGGATCCCTCGACGAAGCATATGAAGGTTTTGTTCTTTTATCTTTTATATTTTTCCAGCTACTTTTACCCTCTGGGCCTTTAGCCCCTTCTTCCCACAAGGTAAGGTACAACCCTTTGCTAGCTTGGTAAATCCAATGACCGAACCAATGTATGGGATGGATGTGAGGGAAAAATATGAAAAGTGGTAAGTATGGTGGGAACGGACGATGACCTTTCATGAACCCCCCCGGTGGTAACTCAAACCCTGTGGGAACCAGCTTACTAGGGCATCTTGTCATTCCCCCAAAGTGTGGACAAGTGGAAAGGCATATGGTCCAAGCACACGTTAGAAGTAATAAGAATTGAATGCACATATTCAAATGTTTTGAGAATCAGAGTGACACATACCATGATACCCAAACTCATTACCTCATGGAGCAAGACCCATTGTTGTTGAAGGACCAAGCCGATGGGATGGATGTCATTGCTGGTGACAAGGTGGAGGTGTTGAATAAGAAGAGGGATGGGCCCTCGAGGGCCAGGCTCAAGTCGATATGGCTCTCGGTACTCCATGTATAGGACCTGTGGGCCTCGAGACATAATCTCCTTAGTTATCCCTAGGCTAGGGGATAACACACCCAATACCTCATCCCTGAGCTCATCCATGGCGGCCATCGCAAAACGGGGTGGAATCCCCTCCTATCGCAACATCGTTGTCGGGAGCAATCACACTCCCCATCACCCAAAGCATTCTCAGACTCTAAAAGCCATCGAAGTCCCTTGCCCAATGGAAGAGGAAAAGCCAATAGACAACCCCCCCTTGGCGAATTCACAACCAAAGAACTAACCTACCACTACCATCCCTGATATGCGTCGATCAACAACCTTTATTCCTAAAAAAGACAAAATTCCATAGTATGAGATACAATCCGACAAGCTCTGTCAAACAATCCAATACATGCAAAAAAATGCAATCATTTGCAAGTTGATTGGCCTCTGGCCATCAGAAAGAGCTCTTCTCTGGTGGATAAAAAATCGATGGAAGCCCAAAGGACATGTGGAGTTAAAATTGGGATCGAAGGGTTTCTTCACAACAATCTTTAACTAGGTAGAATATCAGGAGAGATCTTCTTGAATGACCCCTACTTCAATTCCATTGGCCTATACCTATGCCCATGGATGAAAATTTTCAGCCCGGCTAAGCAAGACTTCTCCCCTGCCCCGATCTGGATTCGCCTCTACTCTCTCCCTCAAGAATATCGGGATCTGGATATTTTGGAAGGCATTGGTAACACACTAAGTACATTTCTCAAATAGTTGACGCAACTCAACAAGGCTGCTATACCTCATACACATGGATCTGGATTTACCTCAATGTATCGAAGTCCTTACTGGCATCAATTTGCCTAAGATACTATGATAAAAAATGTCTCCAAACAATAGACTATGAGCACATCGCATTCCGATGTCACAAATGCCATGCACACAACCATCTATTCAAGGATTTCCCTCTTAACAAAGCACATGAACAAGAAAGAACGCAACCAACCAAAGATGAAGAAGGCTTCAAAAAATTGCCAACCAAGAGGAAAATCCTTGGGAAGTCTCCCATTGAGCCAAACCGAAAAGGACCACGTACAAGCAACAACTTCAAAGGATTAACGACCACATCAATTCAGACTATAAAATATCTGAATGGGGGGCAACCACCACTTGTATCATGGGAAGAAGGAAAAAAAGTAGATCCTGAAGCCCTCATGCCACAGGACAAGGCAGATGATGCAGGAGCATCCGCAACCTCCGCAATTCAACATATCAACCAGCGCGAGGAGGAAGAGAATCGTACAGCTGGACAAGCCAGCAAACCTTTTTGATTTTGAATTTCACCTTGGTATTGTTGCGCCGTCGTTTGCTAAAGGCATTCAAAGCCAGGCGCACTTGTATTATGTTACAGATAGGAAGGCATTTAATTCAATTAAGGCTGGTAGATAGAAGGTAACTGTAGATTTGACAGTTTTAGCTTTAGAGAGGGAAAACGGAGTATAGACACCCTCCCTTGTATCATTGTATTATACACATTCAGCATAGAGAAGAGCAGAGAACAGAGCAGAGAGCTTGTGAAGAAACTCCATGTACAGTTATTGAATTAATAGGAAGAGCTTTGATTCAATTCCATGGACGTGTTTGATCTCTGTGTGTTGTTGATATTGTGTCTTTG
>SNQJ01S0002550.1:229228-307557 GCA_010110895.2 Picea sitchensis | reverse complement strand
TTCGGGGATTGATAAGGCGAGGATTCACCCCTCGTAGAATCGCGAATCGCGATTCCCCGAATGGATCTGAGACGTCGATCGAAGAAGGGACGCGTGGCGTAGGATCCCTTTGGATCGGGGTTCGGAGTTCGGCGTTCTCGGAGTCAAGGGTTCAATCCCTTTGAAATCGCGACGGGCGATTTCCCGAATCGATCAGAGCCATTGATCGGAGGGAGGACACGTGGCGGAAGATCTGGAGGAGTCAGGATTCAGAGTTTTGCAGGGTCTGTGACCTTGTGCATCAGGAGGCGCGAACTCCCGAGTCGCGATATCCCGATTTCCGAAAAGGGAGATAGCTGAAGGAGTTACTATGGGTGACTCGTAACTCCCGAGGGGAGTTGGAAGAGCTTAGACTCTTCGGGCCCGTGGCTGAAGAAGGTCCTGGTGGGAGCAGCTCGCTCGGTGAGGGGCAGGTTGCGTCAGCAGAGGACTCCACCAAGAAAAATCCATTAAACATAGATGAAGACGAGGAGATGGCGCCAACTAAGAAGGGAAAGGACAATCTAGAAGACAGAGACTAAATGGAACTAGGAGAATTAGATCTGCAGAGCATGGCAGCTGCATGTGAATGACAAGAAGCCAATTATATCCCAGAGAAGCATATCCAACTATTAAAAATTGACCTCCTCAAATTGAAAACTAAGGACAAAGCAACTACATCGCAAAAATGTAGGCACTCCACCTCCTCTTCCATAGGCATTAAGAACACCATTGCAAAAGAGGCCTCCAAATCCACAAAAGAAGAAAAGAAAAGAGGGTGTCGATCCAATAAGTAGCTTCTATAGGATTTAAGGGAATTTCTAGTTAATCTGGGTCAGATCAAGCTCACAATGGAAAAATTCTCTCCTAATCCACACCCATCTCAAAGAATATAACCATTCACGACCTCAATGGCCCGAGAAAACAAAGGGCCTTGAAAGCCATAATTCTAGAAGAAAAGTCATCCGTTGTGATGCTTCAAGAAACAAGATGTCAATCTAAAATCCTTCAATGGATAGCCACCAAATGTTGACGTGGTTGTTAATCTATTTCCATTGATGTAGACGGAGCCTCAAGGGGGCTCTCGCTTATGTGTAATCCATTTGAAATTATCCTCACCCACTTATTTACCACCCGAAGATCGTTAACAACTAAATTCTAATTGATAGGCTCATATCAATGTTGATTTATCACCAATGTCTATGGCCCTTAGGCTTTCCCAAACAAACTTGTCTTTCTCAACTCCCTGCTTCAAACAAATCCATTAATCAACAAAACACCTTAGGTCATGGGAGGGGACTTTAATCTCATCACCTCCCTTTCTGAAAAGAAATGAGGCTTAAATAGACTAGAGGAAGATTATGACCGCTTCGAAGAGGTTATCGCAATTTTAAGTTTGTAGACTTGGAAACTAGGAATGAGATTTTCACCTAGAAAAACCACCATCAGGGCACTCACCATATTGTCTCTCATCTATATCCGTTCCTTGTCTTTGATTCCCTTATGGAGAAGAACATCGTCATTAAAGCCTTTGTCTTGCCCTATCGGGGCTCTAATCATTGACCCATCTATCTAGAAATGGATATCAAATACAACCCAATCAATAGGCCTTTTAGAATTGAGCAATTATGATTAGAACATGCCTCCTTCAAAACTGCTCTCTAGTCGAAGGAAGCAATAATTCCCTCTGGATCCCCAATGTATAGATTTCAGTAGCACCTAAAAAAACTTTAAAAGTAGTTGAAAACCTTGAATAAAGCTTAATTCAACGACATTTTTCAAGCCAAACAACAATTAATTGACAACATGCAGCAACTTCAGCAACAAATGATAACCCGTGGCTGAATTGAGGACCTCACATTAGAGGAATCCCACCTAAGCGCTCAGATAGCTACATGGGGGAAGCAGGAGGAGCAATTATGGTGGCAAAAATCCCAAGTTCAATGGCTACAGGAAGGAGAATGAAATACCAAATTCTTCCACAGATCCATGCTTCAACGTAGACACCATAATAGAATCACGTTGCTTAAAGATGGCCAGGGGAATAAACTTTGTGATCCATGTGGATATCAGTGGCCACCCACCTATTCCAACTGCTCTAAAACAATTTTCTGACAATTTACTATTTTTAGCATTTTCTCGGTTCTAAACTTTTGGGGCCATTTTGAGGGCCTAAATGAAGTATTTTGGGGATCAAGAACTTCAATGAGAGCCCCCAAAATGAATCTTCTCGACGATACCTTTCCAACGAGCTATCGTGTGCCCCAAATGAAGATCGTATGCCAAAGTTACGCTCCCGAAAAGTTGATACACCAAACTACCCAAAAAGGGGTCCACAAAACTGTTGGCTGTCAAAAATTTCTATATGCTGTCAAAATATTCAGTTTGGATGTATCTAAATTTTGATATAAATTTCTGCTCGATTTTGACTGCCTATCTATATGTTATCAAAATTGAGCATAAATTTAGGCACCAGAACAAATGGGAGTTCGGGTCTGCAAATCCGCAACAACCAAAGTATGATAAAGACGACCCTAATAAACAACCTCCTGAAAACCAGTCCAAGCCACATGAAATGAAAGGTCATGGGAAGACGAAGAAGGACACTGGAAAGTGGTGTGATTTTTACAAAATCCAATGGCACAACATTGATGAATGTCTCTCAAAATAATCATTGGTGGCTAAGATCAAAGACAAGGAGTCGAACCCTGATTCAAAAAATAATGGAAAAAGACAGTTCGTCGATGCAGACCCCACTGCTACTATTGTAACCACAACAATTCAACCAGAAGAACCAACATATCCTAAAGAGGGGGAGCACTTTTTCCATTTACAGATGTGGGTGAAGGGTACCCCGTTGCATTTTATTGTTGATAACAGAAGCCATAAGAACCTCATCTTAGTAGAGGTCGTCAAACAGTTGGGATTGTCAACAACACCACACCCGTAGCCACACAACATTGGGTGGCTTCGCCGGAGATGATATCTATGTGTCAGTTAGCAATGTTTATTGTCATATGACATCCATCCCTTCAAGGATGAGGTATTATGTGATGTTGCCTCATTGGACGTCTGTGATGTTCTTTTCGACCAACCATGTATGTGGAAGCGCCATGTTATTTATGAGTCTCGACCCCGTATTGTCATTGTTACTCTAGGGGGTCATCTCTATAGGATACCAGAGGTAGTTATACTGTCCCACCTAAACAGTGTCACAAGGTAGTATCTCATACTACAAAATTCAGTTTCTTCACAGTATGTTCAAAAGGTGAACAAAAGAACACTGAAACCATCGCAGCCTCAATCCAAGCACCTTATGTCTAGCAGAAGCAGGTCGACAAGATTGAAGCAAAGCGCAAGTATCCCTTGCACATAGTCATCTCATGTATCCAGACTAGTTAAAAAGGTCCAACACTTCCAGCCACAGGTTTGTGACAACCTTCAACAAGCTAAGCAACACAACTTCTCCAACAAGGCAAGCAACTCATCAAGTTATAGATTCAAAAAATGCTTTTCCTTCTCGCCCGAGAACTCAACGCAATGGAGACCATTGTTTCCTAAGGAAGGAGGATTGATCCAGGTGGATATCAGTGGCCACCCAGCTATTCCAATTGGCTCAAAACAGTCTTCTAGCAATTTACTATTTTTACCAGTTTTTCGGTTCCTAAATTTTTGGGGCCATTTTGAGGGGTCCACAAAATTGATGGATTTTCATCTTCCGGGGTTAGGGTTTTGGATTTTCTTTATGTAAATAAATGCCTTTAGAGACGCATTTTAATCATCTTCTTGCGAATGCGAGTATCCATCACATCTCTTCTCGGAGATAAGCTGCCACCATTCTAGCGAGTCTTTCACTCTGTATTTCTATAGTTTTGTACATTTCGCTCATTAATAGAAATCGTGTATTACTATATATAGGTACCTCTTGTTATATATACGATATATATCTGTTATATTATTGGCTCTCTTGCAATATCTCTGTATTTTTTGTGTTATATCTTCGCTTTCATTTCGTGCCGAAAATAATCCGGATCACTATGACAACAAGACAACATAGAAGTTGAATCACTTCAATACTACAACTCTCTAATGAAAGAACCACAACAAGATTGACAAGCATCCATTCATAAAATAACACAACACATACCGAGGTTGGTGTCTGAAGATCACAATGAAGCGTCAATGAGAGAAATCTCTCCCGAGGAAGTAAAATAGGTCGTCCTTGAAATGCCCAAAGGTAAATATCTTGGCTTAGGTGGTTTTACTACTTATTTTTTTCATGAATGTTGGCCATTAATCAAATAGGATGTTCTGGAATTGGTGGAAGACTCAAGAAAAATCCTTAAGGTCCTCCTGACTTTCAACTCTATCTTTCTCACCCTTATACCCAAACAGGATAAGGTAGAAGACCCTAGCAAATTCAGGCCTATAACCCTCTGCAATGTTATCTATAAAGTCATCACTAAGATCATTGTGAATCACCTGAAGCCCCTCCTCCCTACCTTCATCTCTCAGGAGCAATCCGGTTATGTGGAAGGTTGACAAATTCTTGACAGTGTCATCCTCGTCCACAAGCTTATTCACTCCCTTAAAACAACTAAAAAACCAGGTATGTTAATCAAACTCAATATGTCAAAAGCATTCGATAGCCTCAGTTGGGATTACATTCAAAGTACCCTCCTAGCCTTCGACTTCTCCAAAGCCTGGACTCAATGGATTATGTCCTTGATCACTTCAACATTATTCTCCATCCTTGACAATGGTTCCCCCTCGCCAACCTTCTCCCCTTTGAGAGGAATCAGGAAGGGCGACCCCCTCTCCCCTTTTCTCTTTATCTTAATGGCAGAAGGGCTAGGGTGCTCAATCAAGGTAACAACAGACCAAGTTCATTGGAAAGGACTCAAACTTCATGGAGAAGAGAAACCACCAACCCACCAATAGTTCATTAACGACACCATGCTAATGGAAACTCCCAAATTTTGGGAAGCTCAACACATCAAGCAGGTCCTAGATGACTTCATGGAAGATTCAAGAACGTTGATAAACCAAGGTAAATCTCAACTCTTATTTTTCAATAGGTCTACTGTTATTAAAGCTCACCTTACAGGAATCTTAGGCTACCAAAGAAGCTCACTTCCATCCAAATACCTAGGTCTTTGTTGGATGTGTATGGGCTCACCCGCGTTCTACCTTAGTTGTCCAACAAAACCCTAGAAACCATCGACCCCTCTGGTAAACCAGAAGGCAACACTACACACAAAGTGCACAACGTAGTCTCACCCGAGATGGCTTATGGGTGATTGCATGACCCAAATGTTTGCAATCATGGAAGGGATGGAACTCGTGGGGATGTTAGGCATACTATACTTATTCTACTTCAACATTCATCATATATATTATTCATTTAACTTTAACCATTCATTTTGCATAATACAACATGTCTAATCTAGTGTGCATTGTAAAATAACCTTAACAGATTCATGCATTCATTCATTTATTCGGCATAATAATCATTGCAAAGCATAAGAAACACATTATGCACATTAACACAGGTTTTTATCGTGGCTCACCCCTCGAGCTACATCCACAAAGATCTTATGCTTCTTATTATTCTTCATCAAAAGTTATGTGTTGTGTGCATTACATCAGAAGGTGAATTTATAATGCACATATGTGAGGTGAACCAGAGTCGCACCAAGTGCCATAGCTTGCAACCGGACCCTCAATTATCCATCTAACTCCACCTTAGCTCCTCACCTATTCACCAAAACAGATGCTTCGACTAAAAACTCAAAAAGGTGCTCAAAGTACTTCTCTCATACAAATGTGATAATGATGATCATAGCTATCACATACATCCTCTATTTATACTCAAAAGTGGGTAAAAACCCTTACTTTATAATCCAAACCCCTAATTCTAAGTGGACTCAACTTGTCCACATTTTAACTGCCTTTGCATGCTAATCCACAATTTTGTTGCGTTGATTTTCCTTTACTCCTGTTGTGTTGCTTCCTTTGCCTTCTTGCGTACTACTTTCTCCTCATTTACTAGTGTGCACTGCTTTCTCTTTATCTTAATGTCATAAGGGCTAGGGCGCTCAATCAAGGTAGCAACAGACCAAGTTCATCGAAAATGACTCAAACTTCATGGAGAAGAGAAACCACCAACCCACTAGTAGTTCATTAACAACACCATGCTAATGGAAACTCCCAAAGTTCAGGAATCTCAACACCTCAAGAAGGTCCTGGATGACTTCATGGAAGCTTCAAGAACGTCAATAAACCAGGGTAAATCTCAACTCTTCTTTTTCAATGGGTTTTCTGTTATCCAAGCTCACTTTACAGAAATCTTAGGCTACCAAAGAAGCTCCCTTCCATCCAAATACTTAGGTATTTGTTGGATGTGTATGGGCTCACCCATGTTCTACCTTAGTTCTCCAACAAAACCCTAGAAACCATCGGCCCCTCTGGTAAACCAGAAGGCAACACTGCACATAGAGTGCACATCGTAGTCTCACCCGAGATGGCTTATGGTTGATTGCATCAACTAAGTGTCTGGAATCATGGAAGGGATGGAACTCATGGGGATGTTAGGCATACTATACTTCTTCTACTTCAACATTCATCATATATATTATTCATTTAACTTTAACCATTCATTCTACATAATACAACATGTCTAATCTAGTGCGTGTTGTAAAATAACCTTAATAGATTCATGCATTCATTCATTAATTCAACATAATAAGCATTGCAAATCATAAGAAACACATTATGCACATTAACATGGGTTTTTATCATGGCTCACCCACCCGGGCTACATCCACAAAGATCATATGCTTCTTATTATTCTTCATCAAAAGTTATGTGTTGCACGCATTACATCAAAAGGTGCATTTAGAATGCACATGTGTGAGGTGAACCATAGTTGCACCAAGCTCCACAGCTTGCGACCTGACCCTCAGTTATAATCCATCTAACTCCACCTTAGCTCCCCAGCTATTCACCAAAACAGATACTTCAAATAAAAACTCAAAAATGTGCTCAAAGTACTTCTCTCATACAAATGTGATAATGATGATCCTAGCTATCACATACATCCTCTATTTAGACTCAAAAGTGGGTAAAAGCCCTTACATTATAATAAAAAACCCTAATTATAAGTGGACTCAACTTGTCCACATTCTAACTGCCTTCGCGCGCTAATCCACAATTTCGTCGCGCTAATTTTCCTTTACTCCTGCTGCACTGCTTCCTTTGCCTTCTTGTGCACTGCGTTCTCCTCATTTCCTAGTGCGCGTTGCTTTCTTGGTCCATTCCTTATCTGCCTGCCTCATTTGTTATGCTCTTTCCTTAGACTTTTCTCCCAAAATAGCTTGTTCCAATAGGCCACCAACACTAACCTGTGGCTCGTCCCGAGCCACTCAGGCAGTGTTTGCCTCCTTTAGAGACTTCTCCAATTCTTGGAATCTTCCTGACATTTCTCTAGCACAAGTCTTCAACTGTGCGCTATTTTCTACAACAGACTCCACAGTCTGCGTTGTGAGATGCTCCTTCATCATCTCTTCAACCTCTAACTTAAGAGTTTCCATCTCGACCTTGGCTGCATCCATTTCAGTCAATATCTTCTCTACGTCTTCATGCAGTGACTCCAACTGAGACTGCCTCACTTGCTTCTTTGTCTGCACAGTGTTTAAATCTACTTGTAATTTCTTGAGCTCCTACACACTCCTCAGACTCTCCTAAATGTTCATAACCTTTTGCTTTTGCTTCAACTCCTACCCAATTGTCATGACACTTTCCTCCTTTTGTTCCAGTGGCTGCAACTTTTCATATTCTTGCAGACTTGTCCAAAGTTGCGCACTTTCTCATATAAGTCTGTAATCTCCTTAACATTCTGCACCATGTCCTCTATGTTCCCTATAGCCTCCTAATCTCTCTGTGATCTCACCTCTGGTGGTGTGCTTGGGTTCAATTGTTCAATCAATTATGTTATATGATTCTTGTAATCTTCCATCACCTGTGCGATATTCCCAATTTTCTCCTCGGACTGTAGGTGTGTCCCTTCTTGTGCGCTGCCTGGAATTGAATTAAAGAATTCTTTGATGCGCTCCTCTATATCGCCAATGCACTGCTTTGCTTGGTCCTTCTCAACCTATATTTCCTTGATTTATTTTCAATGTGTCCTTTATATTCTTAGCCGTTTGTAATTCCGTTGCATCTGCATGTGCCCTAGATTGGACTTCTTGTGCGACGCTAACTTGCAGTTTGTACAACACTTTTGTGTGGATCTTGGCCAAATCCAAGTCCAAATGAGCAATCTCCTTTAGTTTTTTCTGCATTGCCTCCTCTTCTAACTGCAACATATATCGAGTGACAGCAAAAATCTCACTCCCTGACGCTATGATCTGTATTGTCTCTTGCGTTGGGACTGTCTTCTCGTGAACAATTTGTTGTGGTTGTGCCTTTTCTTTCTATTGTACTTTGCTCAGTTGCAGTTGCACCATTGTTTCCTTCATTTCTGATAATCTCTTTATGATCTCCTCTCTTTACTTCTCCGCGTCATCCCATGACTCTACTACACGGTCGTGTACTTTCTCTGCCACCATCTCAGCATCATCTTCTGTAATGGTGAATTCTGGGACATTTTTGTGTGCCTTCATCTTTTTCCTTTGTCCCCATGTCTGTAGCATAGTTCTCTTCCATGGCAGAGTCTCTGTCTGCGTTGAAGTTGTAGGTATCTCTGTATCTAGGATGCCCCTTTCTCCTTATTCCTTCTGCGCAAGAACAATTGTTTCCTTTTGTGTGCTTCCATTAGTTTTCTTCTTTGGTTGCGCTCCTTCGTTGGTAACTCCGACACGATCTTTCTCTTGTGCGGATAGCTTCAAAATGTTTTTCTATTGTCTTGGTTTCCTGGCTGTTGCGCCTCCTACACACTCCTTCACACGCTCTACAACTTTCATGGTGTTTGATGTTGGACTATTGGTTTTCTCCGATGTGCCAACTTTTGTTGACTATTTTCCTTTATGTCCCTTCTTTGATTTCACTGGTACTTTCGACTCATCTGGCCAGTATTTCATGGCCCATTTAACTTCCTCTCCAGTGACGCAGTACCTCATCTGCAACCAGTTTGTCTTCAGGTCCCTTTTTCCCTGTATCCATACATTGTGCCTTGAGACCTGAAAATTGGCTATATCTTTATGCTCCTCCACCACTTCTGGTGGGATTCTCCATGTCTTTGCTACCTTTTCATGTATCTCTTACAAATACATTGCAAATATGCTTGAGTTGGCTTTCTTTTCTTTTGCAGTTGAAGTGTGCCATAATGTTGCATATTGTGTTGCATGACACTACCCTATCCTTTGACAAAATGCGTTGTATCTGGGGTGTCTCCATCCTACCAACGTTATAAGTATGACCAACCATGAGTAATGAAACTCCATTCCTAAGTCACAGGCGCCTTTGCAATCATCCATAAACAAGTTCAATAGGTATGGACTGCAACTCAATAAAGTCCCCTGTTGGTGCCTCTTCCTTGCGACACTTCCTTAATAATTTGCATGCCATTAGCTTAGTCGTCAGTCTTGTCGCAAGTTCATTGATCCTATTAATTCCAATTCACGTGGATCCTCTCATTGTTCCATAGGTCTTCTTCATTTCTTCTGCCAAGGCCTTCTCCTTTTTTTAATCATCCAGTTATTTGTTAGATGCAAAATCACACAATCATCTGCAAGTTGATGGGCCTCTGGCCATCGGAAAGGGTTCTTCTCTGGTGGATCAAAACCCGATGGAAGCTCAAAGGACATGTAGAGTTAAAATTGGGATCGAAAGGTTTCTTCACAACAATATTTAACTAGGTAGAAGATCGAGAGAATATCTTTTCGAACGACCCCTACTTCAATTTTGTCGGCCTGTACCTATGCCCATGGACAAAAAAATTCATCTTGGCTAAGCAAGACTTCTTTGTTGCCCTGGTCTGGATTCGCTTCTACTCTCTCCCTCAAGAATACTAGGATCTGGAGATTCTGGAAGGCATTGGTAACATGCTAGGTACATTTCTCTGAATAGTCGAAGCAACTCAACAAGGCCACTATACCTCATATGCACGGATCTGCATTTACCTCAATGTATCAAAGGCCTTATTGACATCAATTTGCCTAAGATATTGTGATACGAAATGGCTCAAGACAATAGACTATGAGCACATCCCATTTTCGGTGCCACAAATTCCATGCACGCACTCATCTATTCACGGATTTCCCTCTTAACAAAGCACATGAACAAGCAAGAACACAGCCAACCAAAGATGAAGAAGGCTTCGAAAAATTCCCAACCAAGAGGAAAATCCTTTAGAAGTTTCCCAATCAGCCAAATTAAGGGAATTTCTAGTTAATTCGCATTGGAGCAAGCTCATGATGGGAAAATTCTCTCCTAATCCCCACCTGTTTCAATGAAAATAACCTCCTAGAACATTCACGGCCTCAATGGCCTTGAAATCCATAATTCTAGAAGAAAAGTCATCCATTATGATGCTTCAAGAAACAAGATGCCAGTCTGAAATCCTTCAATGGATAGCCACCAAATGTTGACGTGGTTGTTAATCTATTTCCATTGACACGGATGAAGCCTCAAAGGGGCTCCCACTTCTATGGAATCCATCTGAAATTCTCCTCACCCACTTCTTTACCACCCAAAGATTGTTAACAACTAAATTCCAATTGATAGGCTCGGATCAATGTCGATTTATCACCAATGTTTATGGCCCTCAGGCATTCCTAGACAAACTTGCCTTTCTCAACTCCCTGCTTCAAATAAAGCCATTAATCAATAAATCACCCTAGGTCATGGGAAGGGACTTTAATCTCATCACCTCCCTTTATAAAAATAAAGGAGGCTTAAACATACTAGAGTAATATTATGATCGTTTCAAAGAGGCTATATGCAATCTTAAGTTGGTAGACTAGGAAACCGAGAATGGATTTTTCACCTAGAACAACCACTGTCAGGGCACTCACCAGATTGTCTCTTATCTAGATTGGTTCATTTTCTTTGAGTTTGTTATGGAGAAGAACAATGTCATTGAAGCCTCTATCTTTCCCTATCAGGGCTCTAATCATTATCCCATCTATCTAGAACTGGACATCAAAGCCAACCCAAACAATAGGCCTTTTAGAATTGAGCAATTATGATTAGAACATCCCTCGTTCAAAACCAATATTGCTCTCTAGTCGAAGGAAGCAGTAATTCCCTCTGTATCCCCAATATACAAATTTTATTAGCACATAAAAAAACTTTAAAAAGTAGTTGAAAACCTAGAATAAAGCTTAATTCAACGACACATTTCAAGCCAAACAACAACTAATTGAAAACATGAAGCAACTTCAACAATGAATGATAACCCATGGCTGAATTGAGGACCTAAGAGTAGAGGAATCCCGTCTAAGCGCTCAGATAGCCACATGGGAGAAGTAAGAGGAGCAGTTATGGCAGTAAAAATCATGAGTTCAATGGCTACAAGCAGGAGAACGAAACACCAAATTCTTCCACAGATCCATGCTTCAACGTAGAAACCACAATAGAATCACGTCGCTTAAAGATGGCCAAGGGAATAAACTTTGCAAACAAGAATACATAAAAGTTGAATCATTTCAATAATATAGTTCTCTAATGAAAGAACCACAACGAGATCGACAAGCATCCATTCATAAAATAACACAACACATGCTGAGGTTGGTGACTGAAGAGCACAATGAAGCACTGATGAGAGAAATCTCTCCCGAGGAAGTAAAATAGGTCGTCCTGGAAATGCCCAAAGGTAAATCTCTTGGATCAGGTGGTTTTACTATTGATTTGTTTCATGCATGTTGGCCATTAATCAAATAGGATGTTCTATAAGTGGTGGAAGACTCAAGAAAATTCCTTAAGGTCTTCCCGACTTTCAACTCCATCTTTCTCACCCTTATACCCAAAGAGGATATGGTAGAATACCCTAGAAAATCCAGGCCTATAGCCCTCTGTAATGTTATATATAAAGTCATCACCAAGATCATTGTGAATCACCTGAAGCCCCTCCTCCCTACCTTCATTTCTCGGGAGCAATCCGGTTATGTGGAAGGTCAAAAAATTATTGACAGTGTCATCCTCGCCCACAAATTTATTCACTCCCATAAAACAACCAAAAAAACAGGTATGTTAATCAAAGTCGACATGTCAAAATCATTTGATAGCCTCAACTAGGATTACATTCAAAGTACCCTCCTAGCCTTTGACTTCTCCAGAGCCTGGACCCAATGGATTATGTCCATGATCTCTTCATCATTGTTATCCATCCTAGTCAATGGTTCCCCCTGTTAGAATATTGTGCTCATTTTCCATAGACAATGCTACACCATTGTCACCCAACCATAGGCACAAAGTCACCCCGAGCACCTTAACCTTTGCTAGATAGAATGATTACGAGAAGCCACACTAGAACCAATAGATAAACCAAGAGAGTGCACCTTCTCCAAGGTAGCGCACAAGTAAGAGTACCAAAAAGGTTGAAAAAGAGTGTGTTGCACCACTACAACTGTTGTTGCTCCTCTTCTGGACTTGTGCATTCTTTTTGTTGCTATTACACTTCTAATATATGTGCACCAACTAAGTGAGTGTGTGTTTTTCCAAATGAGCTAAAGATCTTTCTATTTATATTAATCTAGCTAGGTGAATAGGTGTCTCTTCAAGCAGGGTCGACCTGTCCTTTTTTGCATATAATACTTCAATATTATTTATTTTGCTGAACCAACGTGTCTTCCAGGGTTTTCAGACATCTGTTTAGGTTTTCTCTTGCCTCTAGAATATTCTATTATAGTCTAAGGTTTATCCATGGAAGTTAATACCTCCCGCAACTACCAAAACATCAACACTCCCTCTTAGCTAGGGAGGTATTTAACCATGATGTTCCCTTCTGGTCTTCATAGCCTTGCTCACTATGCCACGATCCTCTTGTCATGTTTACACAAACCATGCTATTGGTAACATCATTACGTCACACATGACTACACCCATGTGGACCCGTCAATCTCGTCTAGTGGCCACAAATCACTAAAGAACACTAGAGCTACACCTTGTAGTGTGTATCACCATCATCATCATGGGATACACCTGCATGATGTGCTCACCCATGTTGTGAGTATCATCATTACTATAATCACTATCCATCCATATCACATGGCATGGGCAAGACCTACATGGTCTTGCAGACCGGTAGCATCACCAAAGCTACATAGGCTATTTTATGATCATCGATATCATATTACGAGCAACACCATCACAACCATACAGTTTCTCGACTACGCCACTAGTGTACCAGACTGCCTCACTGATGTAGCAACAACTCGACATACTATATCATCTCACTAGAGTAGCCTACAACTCGACATAAAGCCTATAACCCGTCACAAGGCCTACAACTCGGTATGAAGCCTACAACTCGACATGAAGTCTACAACTCGGCACAAGGCCTACAAGATCCTTCTTTTCAAATTCTGCCATCAACTCACTCTAACAGAGAGAATCCTTGAACCATGCTTCCATCTGCTGCATGCCCCCATGCATCCTGCAAAGTGTCACAAAACCTTGCTACTTCCTGATCACTGACTACCTCTGAAGTTTGACTCCCTCTGAGTCCTTTCAAGTCTTTCTTTTTGTGGCAACCTTCCTAGAATACATAGGATAACCTGATATGCAAACCTGGAGTCTTGCTATTGTTCCACTTGAGTTGCTTTTCTTCTGAGTCAAGTATTCTTTCCAACCTAGAGAGTGTGTTGATCCTCTTAATGTATTAGATTTGAGATCTTTTTGGCTCTACGATTGCTTCTTGGACAAAGATCCCTTCTCTTTCCAAAGATTTAGATCTGTAGTAGTTGCTCTTTTTTGTTTCTCCTACTCCACGTTCATGTGTTTGGAATCTCCAAAAATCAAACTCTGCATCCTTTGACGCTTACTCTTCAGTCTGTGGTTCCATAATTTTTCCCTTTGTTCTTTGCAAGGATGATGTCAATCCTTGTCTTCCATGCTCTACCAAGAGACCATGCTTCTGTTGTGCCACTATGATATTATGGAGGCAGTCATGATTATCTTTGACTTTGACCTTGACCAATCTTTTGACTTTGACCAATCAAACATTGACTTTGACTCAAAAATTCAACTTTGACATTTTTTTATGGCTGAGGGAAACATGAGATGTGTTGGGTTAGGGCTCACTAGGATATCCAAGAATTATGCTAAACACTTCACTTAAAATGCCTGAACAATCATGTCATGGTTTGTTGTTGCTGCAGGATTAGAAACCCTAGTTGCAACTGCAATTATGCTACAATGAGATTGACAAAGAGCTGCAGGTCTACCTTCCAGTGGTTAGACTGTTCTGAAGGTGGTGTGGGCCCATAACATGTTAGAATATTGTTCTCATTTACCATAGACAATGTTGCACCATTGTCACCCAACCATAGGCACAAATCCACCCCCGAGCACCTTAACCTTTGTTAGATAGAATGATTATGGGAAGCCACACTAGAACCAACAGATAAACCAAGAGAGCGCACCTTCTCCAAGGTAGCACACAAGTAGGAGTACCAAAAAGGTTGAACAAGAGTGTGTTGCACCACTGCAACTGTTGTTACTCCTCTTCCAAACTTGCACACTACTTTTGTTGCTACTGCACTTCTAAGATATGCACACCAACTGAGTAAGTGTGTGTTTTTTAAAATGAGTTAAAGTGCCTTCTATTTATACTAATATAACTAGGTGAACATGGGTCTCTTCAAGCATGGTCGACCTGTCTTTTTTTGCATATAATACTTCAATATTACTTATTCTGCTGAGTTGATGTGTCTATCAGGGTTTTCACACATCTGTTTAGGTTTTCTCTTGCTTCCAGAATATTCTATTCTAGTCAAAGGTTTATCCATGGAGGTTAATACCTCCCGCAGCTACCAAAACATCAACACCCCCTCTCCAACCTTCTCCCCATCAAGAGGAATCAAGCAAGGTGACCCCCTCTCCCCTTTTCTCTTTAGCTTAATGGCAGAAGGGCTAGGGCGCTCAATCAAGGCAACAACAGACCAAGGCCATCGAAAAGGACTCAAACTTCGTGGAGAAGAGAAAACAACAACCCACCAATAGTTCGTTGATGACACCATGCTATGGAAACTCCCACAGTTCGGGAAGTTCAACACATCAAGCAGGTCATGAATGACTTCATGGAAGCTTCAGGAATGTCGATAAACCAAGGTAAATCTCAACTCTTCTTTTTCAATGGGTCTTCTTCTATCCAAGCTCACCTTACAAGAATCTTAGGGTACCAAAGAAGCTCGCTTCCATCCAAATATCTAAGTCTTCCTCTGGTGGAGAACTCTTTAAAGCAAACATATGGAAGGATCTTCTCTCTCAAATGGCCAAAAAGTTGGATAACGAGTCCTTTTGCACTCTCAACTTGGTTGGCAGACTAGTCCTTGTCAAATTTGTTCTGCAAGCAATGCCTATGTACCTCTTCTTCATCCTAGCAACCCCCAAGTACATTTTGAAAGCGACCAAGAACATGCACAGAACATTCCTTTGGGGAGGAACCAAAGAATGAAAGAAATGGGCCATAGTATCATGGGCCATTGTTTGTCTACCGAAGCTAGCAAGAGGTCTAGGACCACACAACCTAGAGGTTCTTGGAAATGTTTTGGGGGGCAAATTTTTGTGGCGATGGTTAAAAATCCAACAATCTCTTTGGGCATGCCTTTGGAAACAAAAATATGCCAAAGATGAGCCAAAAAATAAGTGATTAGAATTCATAGTGCTCCCACCAGCTCCAAATTTGGAATATAGCTTGGCAAAATCGAACCCTGGTTCAACAAACTATTTTTAGGAGAATTGCAACAGACATGAAGCCCTCTTCTGGGAAGGTGCATGGAAAAAACAACCAAAATGGACAGTCGACCAAGAGAACCTTCTTAACAAAAAAACTTCCATGACCAGTCAAAACAAATTGGTTGTATAATATTACTAGCTTCCGCGTGAGGAACACCACCAATGGTGCCACTGGTTACCCAAAGAATAGTGGATAGGCATGCCGAAACAAAATACCTTAAATAGTTTCTTGAAGGAGTTGAGCACTAAGAAAATCAAGATCCATAATCAACATGACAAACTCTGATGGGGTAACTCCACAAGAGGCTCCTTCACAGTCAAAGAGGCCTATTATACAACCGCGAGACACTAAAATCATCCCAAGATGGAAATTTGGGAACACGTATCAAAGCATAATCTATGGCTAAAAGTCTCTACCTTTCTCTAGATGCTAGCGCATAAAAAAAAACTCTAACCTAGGAAAACCTCCTCCACAAAGGCTTCTCCAGACCCTCAAGATGCCCTCTTTTCTAAAACCAAGCTAAGTCTATTGAACATTTATTCAACTCCTGCGTCTTCACCTGAAAGCTTTGGGAAAGAAGTGAACTACTCTTTCGTAGATCGGGGCGCAATAGGAAGAACATACAAGACACAATTGCAAACTGGACTCAATCCATCACCCAAAATACCATAGTCGACTGGGCCTGGAAACTCCTCCCAGGCTTCGCGTTATGGGAAACCTGGAAAGAGAGAAACAAAAGAATCTTCAAAGCATGGTGCACTCCCCCAAATGAGATCTGGAATAGAATAACCAACACCATTCAAGAAACCATCTATACCCAACCCTGGAAAGATCATGATTGCAATATCAATCAACATGAACATAACATCCTACTCACTTTGAGCTTGGATCCTAGCCATGTGCCCTCCTCTGCAACTCCGAGTTTCACTCCTCTCAGGGCACCTACAAGTTGGTTTCCCCCTCCTCCTGGCTTCATAAAATTAAACTTTGACAGAGCATCAAAAGGCAACCTGGGCATCACTGGTTATAGAGGGGTATTTGGGAACAAACAAGGTCGCATTCTTAGAACCTATGTAGAGAAGATGGGAATCAATACCAATAATGTCGCAGAGCTACTAGATTTGGAGGAAAGATTAGCAATTGTTAGAACATAACACTTTACCAAAATGGTGGTAGAGGGAGACTCCCAACTCATCGTACATTTGGTAAAGTGTATCCAATAGGGCTCCCCACTCTCCAAGATATCTACCAGTCGGTGCCTAGAAACTTCCTTAGAGCGCATCTCAATGCTCATTAGCCAAATACTGGCGCTCATCCTAGCTCATGTCAGATAGTCAACTAATAAATGGGCAGATAGATTGACAAATGAAGGCATCCAAAGCAGCTGGGACATGTGGGACCCCACCAAGAATGTCAGTCTAACAAAAACCTGCTCTAACCTAGCATCAAAGGACTATTGGCCCCTGGATGGGGTGTCTGGGAAGCGAGTCCCATCGGGACCACACCCCGAGGACAATGAGGCAGACACATAGGTGGGGACACACTCTCCAAGTGTCCTCCTACATGCATTGGACGAAAACCAACTCACATCACTTGACGTTGGTTTTAATGCAACTAACCACTCGATACCTCACCTCGATCCTTAACCCCCCCAACGAGTTTAACCCCAACAACATGAGAACGCTAAGACTAAAGCACGAACATAGAAGCTTCACGACATCGGTGGTATACCAGAGTGCCATGGTAATGACAAAAAATAAGAAAGAGAGCTTACGAAGGACCTCAAAGCTAGTCAAAACCACTGGAGGAAAACATTTCACTCCTTTTCACATAATCTTAGTTAAAAAGCAGGGACGAGAACTCGATACACGATGGCTCCTCGACATGGATACTCGTGGGGATACATAAGAGGAGGTGGAGCTCTAACAAAGACGTTGAAACACTAGGTGGAAGGAGAAACTCCCATAACTTAGGTGCAAAGGGATGTGTACGCTGTTGCGACTAACTTCCGAGCTACCACCCTGCCTTGGTTTTGGGCTCATCTAGAAGAGGTGGAAGCCAAAATTTGGCTAGAGTGTACCCTGACCACATACCAAGAGGTGGAGGAGGCCACCACCAGTTGGGTGTCGGACGTCGGTAGCATCAAAGCAAAGGAAAGAAAATATTGGAAGATGATCGAGTTATACTGACACATCAAAACTTTGTTGGGTTAGAGGTTGCAAACGAGGGAGGACACCCATAATACCATTCAATTGCAACTTGACGACCTCCATTTGCTTCTCAGGGGAGCTCTATCTCACCTTCCTTCTTCCAGCGCCATCATGATAGCACCCGCCTCAAAGAGCACAACACAATCAATTCTTGAGTTGCCTTAGGACTCGATTGCCAACCCACCGGCTCAATAATCTAAAGGTACCAACTTTTTAAAGTTTTTGAATGATAATCCTAAGTAGTTTTTACAACATAGCTTCCTCCAAGCTCCAATATTTTCTCTACAATGTTTTTCTAGCTAGACAGGCTTTACTTAAGGATCCATTACAGACTATATGGACAAATGGATTATTTCTTTGTTGTTGGTCTGGTTTCCCAAGCGGCATGCCAATAACAAAGCTTTTTTGTATATATTTTATAGTGACAAACTAATATAATTTGATCTGTGTGCTTGCAAAAAAAAACTAGATTTTTAGCATGAATTTGCATACAACAAATTGGCAAATTTTAATCTTAGTGCATATTTTTTTTAAAATAATTTATACACCGTAAAATATCATCATAATCTTATTATTCTTGGTTCATGATGTTGAAAGTTACCTAAACCTACTTGTCAGCAATATAATTGAAAACAAGTTCGATATTTTCAAATGATGATGCATGGTACATTGTAATTTAGGTAGAGTTTTACAGTTTTTAGAATAGCTTTGAATATTATATATTTTTTTGTAGTTTCATGCCATTTTTCTACAATAAGAACTAATTAATCTCATAATCTATAAAGGTCATTGATTGGCCTATCATTTGTAGAAGCCAATTAATGAATTCAAATTCTCCTATCTGAAATTGATTTCCATGAGGCTACAAATGCAATGCAAGGTCTCTGCTTGAAAAGGGGAGGAATCTAGTTTGCAATCAAAAGACATTCATAATCCAACTTAGTCCTCATCAAGGTGAAGTCCATGGCCTTTGGAGAAAAGGCTTAAGGACTAGCTGGCAAGCAATGTCGCGCAATTGGGACATAATTGGTAAAGCAACTCCCATCTCAATGGCCGAAGCCTCTCCTTCAAGGTCACCAATACTATATTTTATTAGTATAATTTTTACTGGGATTGCTCTGTGTTTCCAATCTTTCCAGCCTCATTTTATATGTGGAGACCTATGGAGATCTCCATATTGTGAAAAAGGCTCGTACCAGGAAAGAGTTATGGACTAAACAAGACGAGGGCCATCTTATCCTTCATATTCGAGGGCATAACAAAGGGTATCAAGGTTTTCTTTCTTATGTATCAATTTCTCGATTTCTTGGTAGTCAATTGTTTGAACTCCTATTGAAGTAATTGGAAAGAGCATAAAATAAAAGCATATCAATCTAAAGAAGAAAAACATGAATGTAAAAGCAAAGAAGATAAACATGAATGTAAAAAAAAAGAAGCAATGTGAGAATGAAATAAGCACACATAAATGGGGTTAGAAGGAAAACAATAACTCTGAAACTTACTCTCCAATAAACAAGTTGTTTGAAACATTGTCCCTCTTTTATCTCATTAGTTCCTCAGTTAAAATTGTGAGAAAATTTTTCTCTGTTGGGGTTTTTCCTATCATCGGTAGCTTTCCTTGTGTTAAATTGTGAGTCCCTAGATAATCACAAAGTCTGCAATCACCTTCTTATGAGTTTTCATCCTTATCTACTAATGAGGTTTTGTCATTATCCACTGATGAGTTGTTAGTGAGATTTAAATCTAGAGGTGGTCAAATACATGTATTATAAATTGATATCATGAGATGAATACATGTGTTGAGAATGGATTAAAGTCTTTTTCCACCAAGTTCTTGTGTTTTGCTTGTGTTCTATTTCTTAACATGATATCATAGCTCTTTATAGTCTTAATAGCACTATGGTAGTTTTTTCATAGAAAGTTTACAATTTGAAAGTTGGCGAAGGAAGAGTTGTTTAATATTAAGAGCCTCACAACACTTCTCTCTCCATGATAGTAATACATGGGAATGCATGAGAAACACATGAATTTTGATCATAGGCAAGTGATCCACTGTGATTGGAAAGTGGTTTAATTTGCTAAACATATCTGCAAGTCTTTTCTAATATAAATTTGCAATCATTAAGTTTGGGAAGTTTCTGCTTTAATTTTATAAAGCCAAGCAAGCATATATCTAGAGGTTCATGATTATTGAATCTATTTGGTGTTGCATGGAATATGGCGGAAAATTGTGGTTCCATCATCTATCTTTAAAATGCCAAATGCAAACTGTTGTAATCAAGGAGGTCTATCCCATGATCCGTTTTTAAATCAGTGTCCAACTCAAGGTTTGGCCCAAGTCTAGCTTGAGCAGGATTGACAGAGTCTTAGAGAAGTGAATAGAGTGCAAGGATTCTTGCACAAGAGCTACCGTGTCATGAATTTCTCTCTTGTAAAGGAAACCAAACTGCTCCTTGGATATGATTTCATTGAGGATAGGTTTAAGCATGTTCGCTAAGAATTTTGAGATCAAATTGTAAATTACATTACAACATGAGATAGGGCAAAAGTCCTTGATGGAAGCAACTTCTTTCTTCTTGGGAATAAGTGCTAATAAAGTGGAGTTCAACAACTCCAAAACCTTCCCACTCCTCTTAGATTCACCTACTACCTTCAAGAGGTCCTCCTTAACCAGGTCGGAAAAACAATATAAAATTCAATTGATAAACCATTCGGGCTATGGCTCTTGCCACACTTCAAGGAAAAGAGAGTCTCTTCAAGCTCTACTTCATATATTTTCGCATCCAGAGAAGTGTTCATATCTTTATTTATAGACCTAGGAAAAATCTTGAGCACCTCAAGCATTTCCTCGATGGGGCAACTTGATGGTTCTTTAAATAAAGCATTGAAATGAGTCCTGAAAACCTTCTTCTTTTCTTCAAAGACCAAGCTAGACCCCCGTCTTGACTTGAGATCTCCCAAATCGAGTTACGATTTTTATGAAAGTTGGCATAATTGTGAAAAAATGGTATTGTTGTCTCCTTCAACAATCCAGTCTGCATGACTTTTTAACCTCTAAGTGGCTTCCTCCTTGGCCAGTAGATCTTGTCTAAGGGCAAGCATAGACTTCAAAGAAGATGCCTCCTCAATGGAGAAGATACTAGAGCTGTTAGAAATGAAAAGGGGGTCTAGCTTCGACTCCACCTCCTTGAGCACAACTTAGGAACGTTCATTAAATTCCAAAACCCACTCTTTCGTCACCTTTTTCACCTTAATAATTTTTTTGTGGAATTATTGAATGTAAGGTACTCCAACGCCGTCATGGAGATGGGTCCAAGTAGAAAGGATAAGATTTCTATAGTCTTCCTCCTGTAACCACATGTGGTTAAATTTAAGAGGTTCTCGCAGTTTACGATAAAGAGAATGGGAATGTGATCAGAGCTACCTTTGGTTCCAATCCAAGATTTAACGCACCATGGCCCACCCAGAAGGGATTATGAGATCAAGAATCTATCCAGTATTTTAGAGACTCCTTCATCCCCTTTCCTTCCATTCCTCCATGTCGACACTATCTTAGGCGACTTGAGATTGATTAGGTGATTAACTTCCGAGAGGTGAGAGAAAAACTCTTCTGGGGGTTCCTTGCGAGGATGTAAACTCCAAACTTCCTTGAGAGACATAGTGAAGTTGAGGTCACCCCCTAGGATAATGTTATTTCCATAGAGGTTTCCCGAGGAGGATATCTCTTTTCATAATGACTTCTTATCATCACAAGGGCCATAGAGATTGATAATCTGAAAAGAAGGGCCCAAGTCGCAAGTTTCTAATTCCACCTTAATTCCAGAATTCATAATCGAAGAAGAAAGGAGTTTGAATTTAGAATTCCAGGACGTCACTAGACCCCCGGAAAGGCCTGCCAAGTCTACAAAGCAGAAAGTCCAATCCTTCAACCAAGAGGAGAGAGTGTCAATGGCCTTGGAGCCTTCACACATGGTTTCTTGAAGAAAAATTACATTAGGATTGCACGACTTAACCAGTCGCTTGAGGGCTAGTAGTTTGGAGGCACCCTAGACCCCACGATCATTAAAAGATAAAACGATCATAGCTTCACCTTTGAGTAGGCTTTTCCTGCTCTAAGGGCCCAAAGAATAGTTTCTTGTTTTCCACTTTGAATGTCCTTTTTGGCTTGAAGTTGAGCTAGAGAAAGATGCAACTTTCGAGCCACTTGGGATCTTGCCACCTTATCTACAACTAAACCCCCACTGATTGCATCCTCTTTAGGAATTTG
The DNA here is from genome assembly GCA_010110895.2 of Picea sitchensis. Lineage (NCBI taxonomy): Eukaryota > Viridiplantae > Streptophyta > Pinopsida > Pinales > Pinaceae > Picea > Picea sitchensis. Next base: position 285,161 of record SNQJ01S0002550.1, on the reverse strand, counting down.
GCGGGAGCGCAAGAGATAGGCAAAAAAACGAGAGGGGCTCGAATGATTGAAGGTCCTTGAAGATTTTGTGTCCTCTAATGTACTCAAAGACGCCTTCCTAGGGGCGTCGATCGTAACAATGTCAACCAGACTAAGGTGAGGGGAGAGGACTCAACAATTACATCCTCATGCATCGTTCGGGTCGACGATGTACCAATCAACTCAAGGCTTTGGTAGGGAAAAAGAGATTGGTCTAGAGAGGGAGGGAAGGGAGATAAGAGAGGATCGAGAGTAGGAGGAGAAAAACCCTTGGAGGAATCCACACGAACCAAAGGAGGAGGAGGAGAACAAATACACTTACCCAAAGAAGACGCCTCCAAAGTTGGAATCAAATTTGGGCCCTCGACCACGATCTTCTTTTCTGAAGGAATAATCTTCAACAGGCTCTCCTTGAGACTCCTACTCCCTTCACCCACAAGAGGGGAAACCACCTTGGGTTTCCAAACTTTTTTGGGAGGAAACCTCTGCCTTAATTGCGAAGGAAATTTATCCACAATGTGCTCGACCTAACGACATTAATAACATCCAAATCTAGTATTCAATCTTCTGTATCCACAAGCAACTTTCCAAGACCAACTAAATTTCTTCAAGCCAACCCTTATTCAGGTTGACCTGCACCTGCATGTGAGCCCATCTTCGGTCCACTTTAGTGTTCCAACCTGATGAACCTCACTTTGCCATCAAAATTTTACACAGTCTCAGATTGCAAGGATATAAACAACAAAATTCAAATAGTCTCAAGAATTATTGGGGTTCTTTCTATCTTTCTCTCAATTCAAGGGCTTGAGCAACATTAGTTGAAGATCAATGACACCCAAGGTTGCAGAGGTCCTCCACTACCTTAATCAATGATTAATGTACCATCAAATCTATACATCCATGAGTGAATGTCTTGACATGGACATCGAGGTTAAGAATAATTAATAGACGATTTATCTTGACAATGGATTGATGTGATGGTTTAAGAGAGACATCATCCCTTTGCTTAACATTATAATCATAAATGTTTTCTAATCCCCCTCTTAATAAATATGAAGATCTCTTACGACAAAGGGGTTAAGATATCCAAAAGCAAATGACCCAATTAAATTTAAATGTCAAAGAAGGAATGACCTAGTTTAGTAACCAATCTATGATTTGATTAATAAATCTTATTACATGCCCAAACTTACACTGGTCAAGACAATCCCTAATTTGAAAAATCCATGCAACTTTACTCCTCATTCCCTTCCCTACAAGGAGAATGAAGAGATTCTTCCTTTAAAATGTTCAATGATAAAACTTTAAACAATCCTTAGTTTGAAGAACCCATACAACTTTACTCCTCGTTGCATTTCCAATAAGAAGAGATATTCTTCTTTTAAAATTCTCGAAAATAATTTTTTTATAACCCCTTCTTAAAGCTTTGCTTACTCCCATCACAATTCCCCTCGCAAATGATTTTCTTATAACTCCTTTTTAATGCTTTTGGTACTCCCATTTCAAAAAAAAAAAAAAAAAAAAAAACCTTTATCCAAAATAAAACATCATAAAAATGTCCGTGCTAATCCCTCTCTCCACCCAAAAACACCCCTTTCGCGTGCCACGTCAAAGCACCCGTTAAAGACTCCATCGAAATGAAAATTAAAGCTTAACGTTAGGAAGGGGTTCCTCCCAACTTCCTTGTCTAACCTCTCTCCGTTAATTGAGAATTCTTAAATTGTTCCAATTATAATATTGGCGCCAATATATTTTCCAAGCTTAAAAACAAATAAATCAACCATAAGCGCCCTATAAATTGGTGGGTAATCTCTGTTACAGGTGATTGGTGGGTAATCTCTGTTGCAGGTGATTGGTGGGTAATCACATTATTACAGGTGCGCACTGTGCGGGGATTCCGACTTTGTTTTTCCTCGTGGTGATTTTTTTTTTCTATAATTTTACCGACTTTCATTGTCATTGTCGATTTGTCCACAGAATCCCCACAGGTAGAGGCCCAGAACAGGCAAAATCGCGAAAAAAACAGTTTCCCGCACGAAATCCTGCCGGAGTCGAACCTGTCCTGTCCAATGTCAGTATTTTTCTCCCCAATTTTTTTTCCATTCTGCTTCGGTGTTTTGTAGAAAATATGGCTGTTCATTCTCTGCTGTTAATTCCATAAATTTAGGGTTCACATAAAAGGATAAAAGTTGGCGGTTAATGCAATGGGTTATTCTTTCTCTTTCCGATTTTATTGAGTTCTTTCCTGTAAAACCAGCCCTCATTTGTTCGAATGTTGCAATGAGATCCCGGATATTCTTATCACGTTGAGTGGCTCTATCTTAGCGAGGTTCTTTTTTCGTTAACATAATTGTGGTTCTTAGTGCAGATTGTGACTCTTCGGTACCAGACTCCCGAACTGCTGTTGGTGGCTACTCATTTCTTTCTACCTGTTCCAATCTGGTCTGTTGGGTGCATATTCGTAAGTTTTTTCTCACATTTATTTTCGAGTTTCAATTGTCAATTAATCTATTCCATGCCCACCTTTATGTCTTGAATTTTTCTTTCAGCGTTCTGTTTCATTTCTGTTACACTTCGGATTTTTGTACATCCAACGGTCACTGTACTCTTTTGTTGGTTTAAGAGATCCAGATCCTTTCTCTCACATTTGCTAACTTCGAACTCTTTAGTCCTCGAAAAGCATCGAGACTCTTCAAAAGTCCGAACTTTCCTTGTCCACCGATGCACTAGTAGATGGGCTTTATGTAGAATTTTATTCTTTTCGTAATAGTTGGAACAATAATTGATTCAGCGTGAAATTCCTTGTGGCAGGTATTTGGGTTGAGAAACTTACACTCAAGTTCTTCTCTTATGGAGGGAGATAAGAGGGAGGATGTTGAGGATCAACATAGAGAGTTTACAGAGGATGAAATGAATGGAAAAGTGGCACAATCAGAAACATCTACGAGTTCAGTGTTAGACTTAGCATTCGAGCAATCTTCAAGGCAACCTTTCACTGCCCTTAGTCAAGAAGATTCGGACTTGGCCCTTGCGCGGGCTTTGCAAGAACAGGTCTTCTTCGTGAAATTTTATTTTTCCCCTTGTTTCATAGCATGTTATTATTCTGTTAGCCTTTTTGCTGCATTAACTGGGTCGAACATGTTATGTTATTAGAGCATACCTTATCTTGAAATACTTGGAAGTTGGGACACTAGTAAGGTTTTGAAAGTGTTGTGTGCGCTTAGACCCCAATTTATAACTTATTTCGTAATCTTGATTGTTTTTTCCCTTCCTTTGGTTAGGCCCAAGTAGAATTACCCTTTACCGTGTGGATGATGAATACAGTCAACCATAGGTAGATATCCATTCAATCATGGTTAAAAGTTTCAATTGAATAAGTATGTACTGTTTTCTTTAGCTAGGTTTCCTAATGACTAACATGGATCAATTCTTGTCCATACTATTATGAGGCAGTTTTTAACTATGACACATAACGCTCACAACTTTGTGAAGCAGTTTTAACTATGGCACATAATACTCACAACTTTTCCTCACAACCACCAGAGCTACACCCAGTTGACGTATTCTTCCATTATATTACCAACCAGTACAACATTTTTACTCACTTATGAGTACATTTTCATGGAGATGTATTCCATTCTTTTGAAATTGTAAGTGCATTTCAACCCCGGGTGTCAAGTGTCACCAACCCTTTGTTCTTTACAATATTGTTGTTATTATTCTTATTATCGGTGCGTGATATAGTGTGGTGTCCATTGTTACAATATTGTTGTTATTATTCTTATTATCGTTGCGTGATATAGTGTGGTGTCCATTTTGGTTACAGGGAAATTGCACACCTTGAGAAAGTTGCCCAGTTTTGTAACAACTCGACTTTCTTGTAGTGTCTTGTCAATACTGACAGAAGATGTACTGTTTATTTAAAACCATGAAATTATTACATACCTTGTTCGAAGGGGAGGATCCTTTGGTTTAGTAGTAAATGTTTGCAATTTCCTCCATTTAGGAGGAGATGATGAGACATGCATAAGTTTAGGATACTCTTTGAGATATATTATCTATTAGTAGATTAGTTACTTTTGGTATTGGCATGTGAGAAACTTACTTTTTTATGTGTGTTAAGGGTTTTTTTTCTTTCGAATACTCTATATACCAGAGGGCATGCCGATTTTCGTCTTGGGTACCAAACCATAGATCATATCTTTAGACTTTGAGCCATTATTGAGGAGGCACATCATCACTCTTCGAAAGTATTATACTGCTTTGTGGACTTTGATAAGATGTTTGAGTTTGTCTTGAGAGAGGTGTTACCACTCAAACTCTCCTTACAGGAAAAAGGTCTCAACCTTATTGGAAGAGCCTAGGGGGCAATATCAAGCAAACCACCTACTGTCACTTTTGTGGCCTTGCTCCACTCTTCAGACTAAGAAAGCCTAGCCTAGGGGGGAAACCCTATGGCCAATCTAAGCTAAATCGTTTGGTATAGGATGAGAAGGTCTTAGCTTAAATTGACAACACTTAATCAGATCAACTCACTACAACCCAAATATCAAGGAAAATGTGATAATGGACTCTCCCTTAGAAGACCTAGTTCACATAATGCTCATGATTGCTAGTCCAAGATGCCCAACAAATATTGGCACATGTTGAAGAAATATGAGCATATTATGATAGGTGATTCAAGCCCAACTACAACCCAAGAGTTTTATTTAACCATGTGAAATGTGATTGCCACAAAGTTGGTGATATCTGAGCCAAATTTAGAGAATGAATGCTAGTGTTGAAATTTGTGTTTGTAGTGATAAAGGACGTAGAAGTAATGCTGTACATGAGATCATTCATAAACCACCCACCATATAATCACACACGATTCGATTTGCTTGTACTTGTGGACAAATTTAGGCTTGCAAGGAAGCAGGAATCCAAATTTAAAGTTACCTTCAGCCCATAAGTGTAAGAGATATTTCACAAGCATGAGTGAAATGCTTAACAAATGCGTGAAGATATGTGAACCATAGAAGCATCCAACATATGAACCATAAATTACTTCAACTTCAAAATGAACTTATTCAGAGCAGCGAAAATGTCAAGTTCAGATTTAAGACCAGCAAGAATAAGATCTAATTCATCCACCATAAGACAATAATTTTAACATACTCGGATGTGAATTCAGTTTTGCTGCTGTTATGTCTTGTAAAGTAGATGTATTTTAGCCCAAGAGATATTAAAATAAGCCCATCTAACAACCAATCTTAAACTTAAGATAACAGTTCATTCTACGAGTCAATTTGTCATCAGAATAAGAGTGAATGCTGTTCAGATTGAACTAAAACTGCGTGCATCCCAGACCTGTAAATTTTGGTGCTGCAAATGTTGTGATATCAAACAGTGGTGAGATATTGAGACTGTTTTCAGATAAGCATTCTTAAAAATGGTTATATATCAGTGCTTAAACTAGACTGCAGTCCATAAACCAAGTAATATCAGTGGAAAGTAAATAACCAGGAGGCAAATGCTTAAGTGTTCAAACTGTTCAATGTACCAACACCAATTTTACCAAGATCTCAAGGACTCAGTATACACCATTTAAATGCACCAGTAAAGAGTTATGAAGCCTTGGAATGTTTTTAAGATTTGTGATCCAAAATATTTGTGTGCTAGGATGTGTATCCAAAAGTTAATCACATGCACGAAGTTACCATTCCAAGCTGTACATTAAAATTTCCGAGTTAAGGTGTTAGGACAGTCAAGAACCAGAGCTAAAAACCAAGTCGTCTGAGTTTAAAACCAAGTTGCTCCTCAACTAGCATTGACTTGTTTTCCAAGAGAATTAGAAGCATAAAGAAATTAAAACGCTGCAGGAATATGATAAGCTATGCCAAATCGTTGACCATGGAAATAAACTTAAATAATATTGTATCACCACCAATTTTAAGCATGCATCAGATTTCCATTTGGCTAGTGAGTTGTGTGATTTAGTGAGGATAGGTGCAAGAATGAGTTAAATTACACCCTAAAACCAGATCGACTTGCTGAAATAAACAATAGAAAGAGGTTGACCCACAATTCAAGGCTCAAGAAATGAAAGAAGTTCAATCTCGAGTGAAAGCAAACTAATTCTGAATATGAGAAATATCTTTTACACAAATAGAAAGAAGTTATTCTACTTTACTTCCAAACATTGAGAGTGAAGGAGGTGCCTTCCTTATATAGAGAAGGAGCCCTCCAAATTTTGATACCATACAATGAAAACCATAAGCTATAGTGATACAAAGTGCTCATACCATGTGCTAAGATAAAACCATGAGCTCAATACCGTGTTCCCAAGTGAAACCATGGGACAATACCATTGGAAGTTGTAACAAACCCTTCAAAAGTGGGGTGCCCTCCTTAAAGTGAGCAATTACTAACTAGTTTTCATACATGTGGTCCATGAAGGCAAAGAGACACGTGTGCCCTCCTTGGAATGAGTTAACAACCCTTCTAGAAGCATGTGCAAGGTCAAAGGAGGCCCAAGAACAAGGGTGCCCCCATAACTAAGTTGAACAAACAAGGAATGAGTCATGCACACATGTGAAATGAGTGGATAAAGTGGTCGCCTCTTCTAGAGGCTTCTAGAAGCACACGTTTGAACACATGAGAGAGAAAATGCACCTTCTAGAATAATTCTTCATACATGCCAAGTGAATTCACTTCCAAGTGGTTCATACATGCTCCATATATTGACAAGTGCACACTATGCCGATGTGGACAACCTCTATGATGATGTGGCATTCTCGTCATTGTCCATTGTGTTGTCATGAATCCTAATGTGTTGATACGGATCCCAAGAAAAATGACAGATCTTGATGTAGGTGGATATGGCCAAATTCAAATACATGGATCCCGATGTAGGTATATGGATCTTGAGACATAGTTCATCGATTCCAATGTAGGGCATCGACCTATAATGATGAGTCAAGCTTCAACAAGTCATTAGGCAAAGCACATTAAGTAATTCGTCTTAACAATCTCATAACATTAGTTAACTTTATAAATTTTCAACAACTTGGTTACAACCTTACCCTTATTATGTAAGTTTACAACTTGGTTAGAGAAGCTAAGGATCTTCATTTTAAACATTGCAAACCTTTAAGAGGGAGCCTTGCTTAGAATTACCACTTTGGTACTTTATCTATTATCCCCTTTTGCATTTTTTCTTTGATTTTCTTAGTCCCTTTCTTTAGATATACGTTTTTAGCATAGGACTTTAGGGGGTGTGCCTTTTTAATGAAGTGGCATAGCTCTAGCCTTATTAATTTTTTATTTTTATCATTTTTTGTTCTTTCCTCTAGCCTTTTTGGCTTTATTTGACTTAGGATTGCATTGACCTTCAATTTCTTCATTACACCTTGCTGGATGAAGCCTTGCTTAGAATTACCACTTTGGTACTTTATCTATTATCCCCTTTTGCATTTTTTCTTTGATTTTCTTAGTCCCTTTCTTTAGATATACGTTTTTAGCATAGGACTTTAGGGGGTGTGCCTTTTTAATGAAGTGGCATAGCTCTAGCCTTATTAATTTTTTATTTTTATCATTTTTTGTTCTTTCCTCTAGCCTTTTTGGCTTTATTTGACTTAGGATTGCATTGACCTTCAATTTCTTCATTACACCTTGCTGGATGACATGTGATAAATGAAACATAAGCAGGGAATGTAAATTTTTATGAACAAAATGGTAGTGAAAAAGGAATAACGAAAAGTGTTAGGTATGGTTAGCATATGGAGTATGCTACTCAACTTAGATCACCAGTAGTACAATGTGGCCTAAGTCATGACAACACTTATCTAAGGACCATTATGCCCCCCCCATGGTACAACGAGACAAAATAATAAAATTCTTTTAGTTAAGAGGTGTTATTAGTTCATACTCAATGTTCATTACTTTCATGACAAGGTTAGAAACCACACCACGTCTAAGCAAGAAATCCATACATGAAATCATAACACATGAACTGAAATAAAGATCATCGTGAAGTATCATTTGTAAGTGCACATATGATCTGAGATGTAAGGCATAGGAGTTGATATACCATTGTAGAGCCATCTAAAAGAGCTAATATAATCGTTATGTATTAGATCGTTGGAAATAAACTAGAAGATTGGGTTTAGATCGAAAGAGATGCGCAAGAGAACTCATCCAAGCAACATCATCACACCCAAATGAGTGTTTCTCGATATGTAGTTACCTTGAATGAGCAACAAGAGGGACTATTTGAGAGGTCGTGGGACATTGGCACGTTTTTGCACAATACATGGTCATTCAGATTTTATTAGGAGCACTATTGAGGTCAAGCAAGGATGCCCTCTTTGACTAACTTTATTTGGGATCTACATTGATGATCTCAAGTCTTTTCTTGAGGAGCATATCCAAGATGGCGATGGTTGCCTTCTTAATCATGTGTTGATTTTTGTTCTTTTTGTTGATGGTGTGATTCTCTTAGCCTTCTCACTCGAGGGGCTACAAAGATAGTTGGATTCCCTCTCTCAACGTTGTGATCTTAGGCAATCGATAGTTAACCTTGATAAGGCCAAGATAATGATTAGGGTGAAGAGATTGGGGTCACCGCAAGATACACTTACTTTGGGGTTTGGTTTGTGGGGCCTCACATTAGTGTGAGATAGTCTTCCAGCCATAGCTTAGGAAGGGATATGGTTCCCTTTCCCTTTAAGAGATGTGTTGCTTTCAAAGTCACTTCCAAGACATCTTAACGAAGATGCACCTTTTAGACATGATCATGAGACCCACGACCCTTTATGGTTTTGAGGCTTGGGGACCCAACTTGCTTTTGGTTGGTTGGGATCAATGTAAGGAGTGCAGTTCATTATGCTATAGCGCATCATTTTTTGCAAGCCTACCCGAGTGCAATTTCCATGCGGGGTTTGAGGCACATCCCTTGTGCCTAGAGGCCATCTTTAGATTGGTCTCCTTCCTTCATAAACTTTTGACTCTTGTTCACTTGGCATTGGCAAGGGCCAGATACCCATATCTTGCTCAGTGCTCCTTGAAGTTCCTTGCCTTCGTTAGGTCCTTTGGTTGTGGTCGATCTTGGTTCTTAGAAGCCTATTGGTTGCTTCATGCGATGGCGATCTTTTTTGGCTGCATTATCCCATTAAGGTATGCTTTACATGCACCGAGCCACCTACTGCCTTCTATTGGGATTGCTTCATTGAGTTACATGATGGCCTCATTATTTGACCCATGTTACACGTATACAAGTTGGCACTAGATGCATGCCCTTAGGATAGCCTTTGGCTAGTTTAGAGTGGGTTTGCATTGGCTTCGGGCCAAAAAAATAATCCTCTTCCTCGTCCAGACAAGATCTGCCAAACTTTGTAGTGAACTTATACATGCAACAATGATGCAAATGGTGCAAATTCTTGGGATCTAGCAACTTTGATGCACAAAATATTTCAGTGGCCACATAGTCCTGGAAACCCATTTTTATTTTTTTCCAGTACACTTTGCTCATTTAAACGAAGAATGGCAAGCACACCTTCCCACAAATGTGTTTTATAGAATCTTGTTTTGGTGCATCAAAACATCAGTTTGTTGATGTTATCTATTCTGTTCAAACAACATAAATTCATAAAACAAATAGTAGTAGAACTTAATAGGGGATATCAACATGGTGATTAGGGAAGATATCTATTGACATTCTATTTAGGTTACTCAGGCTCTCCCTCTTAACCTTTTATCCCCAAACTAGCCTTCCATGCACAACATATTGCATGTGTTATTGATGGTCTTATTGTTTGTCCAGACTGGCTATGGCATTGTTTGTCATATGTTCTTATGAATGCCTCTTGGCCAATTGTCTATGTGTTTTCACTAGTTGCAAGTCGAGAGCAATCACCATTCCGGTGCAGTTTTGGTGTGGTTTTTCTCTCACAACCTTCAAGCCAGCTTCTCTCCTGTCAAACTTTATAGTGCTTCCATTCTTGACCCAACAATACACCACTTGATCTGGTTTTTTTCTTTCAGCTAGTCTATATTGATTGACTGGGAGTTTTGTCACCTTCCTCGCCTTCTTGTAGGGTCCCTTGCTATACCAATCGTAGGTTGAGTTCACACTCAAAGAATGTTGGACCTGACCTCTGCTTGAGAGAGTAATCTTCTTTCAATGATATTACAATTGTGCTTCCCCCCTGCAGATTGATTTTGATTGAATGCGATCCATGTATGTTGATGGTGGGGGACAGGCTATTCAGAATTGCAATAAGGGAATTGATCTCCTCATTAAGGTGGCCACTATTAATTCTCGTTTGTGAAGAGACCTCTTTCCCTATGGTTATGGATAGGGGTTTTTAGAATATGAGGAGCCCTGATGGATCTTAGGATTTGTAACCTGCTAATGCTTCCCCTAACTAGGCCTCCCATCCTTTATGTTCAAAGATTTCTTTATTGAGCTCTTGAGATTTCCTTACTCTTCTCAACCACTCTGTTTTCCAACCAATCTTGTTTGATGTCATAGCGCAAGATATTTTTTCTTTTAGGTATCATTAGCCTCTTTGGTTTGTTAAGGAAATTTATTATCACTTTTGAATCCCCTTCTATTTCTTGATTGGGGATTCCATATTTTAGGCGGATTTTTAATCCTCCAGCATGGCCTTAAATTCTTCTTGGTTGTAACTTGTGTGTGGTGCCCCCTAGATACTTTAGCACATCATCAAGATTGTGCCTTCTTATTTCTAAAAACCCTGCCTGCCCCATCTGGTCCTGGTTTCCATTTTGCTGCTTCATCGAAGTTTACCTTTACCCAGTCTTACCTTGGGGGTTCTCCACACCTGCTGGGTGCTATTATTGGCCCTCTTGGTCTGTCATTTAATGTAGGGTTAGTTGAGATTAACATAATCTCATTCCATTTCTAAAGGTGGTCTGTCTGAATTTTAATTGCTGTTGTGTATAATGATGTAATGCAAAGAATTCAACATGACTCAGTCTGGTCAATTTTAGTTTAAAATTCTGATATTTCAGTGCAGATAGAATACTGCAATGCTTCCTCTATTTTTGTAAGAGATTCTTCTGCACATTTCTGTCTACAGTCTAAGGGTGTTCTTTTGACATTACTGCAATGTACTGTTGTTAGCATTTTGCAATGTACTGTTGTTGACATGTTGATTTTTTCAGGAAATGGCGTATATGCTGCTTCGAAGGAATGCAGAATCTAGTGACTATGAGACTTCTGGAAGCGGCAATTATGATCACGGATATTATATAGATGATAGTGGTGAGAATGAAGATGAGGTTGATGCTAATGCCGATGACTTTGAAAGGGAAGCATTGGATGATGGTGACCATGAAGAGGTCGATGCCTCTTTATTTGAAAGTGATGAAGCATATGCCAGGGCACTTCAGGAAGCTGAAGACCGTTTATTGACAGCTCAAATGATGGCTTTGGCTGGCATTAATGACCGTAAGCCTCTACAGCTGTTGTGTTTTTTTTACTCAATTATATGGATTTTAGTTATGACTACCAAGTGTAAATCTCTGTACATACTACACAATTCCAACTGCTGTTTCTGAATGTAAATTGTTGCAGGGGAGGAGGATGACAATGAAGACAATGATAGCACTTCACGGGTATGACCATTGTTTCATGTTTTACCCAGTGTGTTCTTTCTATTAGAGGATTGTAAATAATGTAAATGTTGATCCATATTGTTCTTTCCAAGCTGAGGGAAGGCTGTACTATGGGTGAAGCCCCCATGTTTCTTGAAGCTTCCAGCCAAACAACATTGTTATGCAAAGTGGCCTTGGAACCTTTTGGCTAACTACAATCCTTTAATGGCATCACATGCAATAATTATTCCTATATGGTCAATAGCTATATTGACACCCATACTATTCCACAATTCTCTAACCAAGACCTTTTAAGGGGAAAACAACTTATACGACTTTTTAATCTTCTTCTAATTTCAGATCATTCAAAGCCTATCCTCTTATTCAATACATCTAGAAAGGGAAAAATTGTGTACCTCAACCATCAGGAATGAGAAGTTTCACCCTTTTAAGGTCCTTCCCCTTTCTATTTGGGCCTTCTTTGATAGGTGTTTGTCCTTTCCTCCTTTATTGATAGACTTTATACATTGCTCATTTCTTTGCTTGTGCATGGTTGTTTCTTGTTGCTGTATCATACATAAATACACCTATAATGATAATAGATAATAATAAATAAACAAAGATCATCTATCATACATTATTTTAATCCATATAGATTGATTTGTTGGACTATTCGTTTTGGATATTTAGTCTATTAACCAGTTTGATTCATTACATTGCATTACACTGGTACCAAAGCCCAACTTGGGCTGATATTGTGGGGTAACTCCCCCCTGACCTTTGGTCAAAATTTGTTGCCTTTGGAAGCACCATTGTTGGCTTGTGGCCAATCTTTTTAAAATTATATCACCAAGATTCCGTTGCAAATTTGAAGAGCAAAATTAGAAAATTGTTGCTAACCCAATTCAAGATTAAATCAAAGGTTCTTTACAAATAAGATCTAGGAAGAGAATCTTGAAAGAAATTTCCAAAAGAACCATTAGAAATAATTATTGTCTTTTGTCCTTCTCATGGTGAGAATCCTGTAGGAAGACATAAGAAAAGAAACCGACACCCATCGGATGCTGCCACATACTAATCGAAAACCATTATAAAATCACATGAAGACAGTAAAACCTCTGAATGTGAAATAATCAAGGGAATTCAAGCTGGATAATCCACAGGACTGCCAAGGTTGCAAATAAAACTTATAAGCATTAATAGTAGGATCATAGATTGTTCATTGATTGTGCACAGAACCTAAACCCTTGGAGATTAAAATCTGCCTTAAATGTTCAACAGAATTGCAGTTATCTGCATTATTAACGACAGTAAGATAGGTCGTTGGTGTTTGAATTTGGGATAGATACACACGAATTAGTGCTGTAAATACCCATGAAAATGACGGTTGTACCATGAGTTTAGCCCAAATTAGGCTCTGATACCAAATGGAATACACAATCCTTGTTTATTACTGAGATTGATAGAGTATTTCTGCCATTGTATATTAGAATATTGAATAATGATTGGTTGGTATGAATTGATGATGTTACAATGAGCCTCATGATGGTATACTTATGTGCATTCACTAGCCATGAGGTGAATGGGTGTGTGCCCTTTGTTTAAACTTTATATTTATTATTATTTTTGTATTACTATGTTTACTACAAAGCATTAAACTGCTTAAAGCAAATAAATATAGCAGGTTTGTAACAGCATTTAAAGCTTACCATAATTGAGATGAACCCATACCATAATGTCACTTCAAAAAGGAAAGATCAATTTCATAACAAAGAACAACCATCCACAAGTAGAGTGAAATTTCAGAGGTGCTTAGGCTATTATCACTTGCTCAAATAATGAATATATATGTTTTACAAATGAGTGTGTGTATTTATACACATCCTTTTAGGGTTGGGGCACGAACCCCATGAAGGTGATTAGGCTGACTTAGTCATAAATAATGAAGTGGGTAACTTTACCCATATGTAGGTTCATTAAAGCCCTCAATACACCAAGTAGTGGGTTGACATGTGCCCTTCAGTGAATCTCAACACAGATTTCAAGAAAGATAAAAATTCTGAAAAATAGAAGTTCACAAGATTATGAATCTTGAAAATATGGAAGTGCCCATCTGAAGAACTCAATATTGGATCCCCAAAATTGTTATTTGTTGTTGAAAAGGATTGGGTTTCTCAAATTAGAAATTGCAAAAAATAGCTGAATCAAGATTCCAAAAGTGTCCATTTAACTGTTCTCATCCTCACACGTGTCCTCCAATATCTGAATGTTGATCTGATGCATGGGGAAACCCTGCTAAAAATAGGCCTGGAACCTTGAACTGGAAATCTGCTAAAATAGCACATATGCTGCCCTCCTGGAATATCGATCTCTGGATAATCTCCAAACTCATACAATGCAACTTTGGAACAAGGCTTAGTTGGAATAAAGATGTGTAATAATGTACCCATATGGCCAAGGTACTCATGAACCGTTGATGTTGGATGGTGAACTTTGTAATGTTCAGCTTACCTTGTATAATTTCCACAAACATATGCTGGAACCTAACACATGAATTTGTGTAAACAAATCTGCGGTTAGCAGGTCATAAGAAATGTTACTAACCAATCCCTGGAAATATGAAAATGATAAATAGTAATCAATCCCCACTCCACAAAAATTTCTTTGATGGCGATGAAAGCAATTGTTTTAACTTTGTGCCTCCTAAGATTGATGGTAGGGTAGATGATAAACTCCTTTGTTCTCAATCCCCAACCACTGCTGAGAAAAATTGACTCAAAAAGGGTTGAATTTCAGGCTTATTGAGGCATTTTTTCACAACTTATTTTGCATTTTTTTAATAATTGTGTTGTTGCTTGTTTGAATAACATCAGATCATATTTATCAAAATGACATAAGGGTATTTGAAGATCACAACTTAAGAATCCTTCTCGTTCAAACAATATTATGATATAGAATCTACAATAGTGCTAAGAAAGAGATTTGACCAATGAGAGATGCTTGAAGGTAGCTTAAGGACTTAGAACACAAGATGAGGAAGCAAGGAAAATGGTTAGTAGAAGCTTGATGAAAAGTCACTTTTTCATCAATAACAAAAGCACTTTTCTAAAATAACAAAAGCATATTTTTAAGAAAAGCAGCATCTAAGAATGACAGCATCTATGTCCAAGGAAGAGGTAGCACCTCCATGCTAAAAACATCAGAAGCATTAACTCCTTGAAAGGAAGCGCCCTTCTTCCAATCAGAACAGCAACTTCAACACCCACAAAAGCAGTGGCTTTCTCTTTATCATCGTGTTAGTGTAGCTTTTGTCTGCCAAATTTGTCATGTATGCATGCACTGCTAATTATATGAATAAAAGCTGATTTGGATCTGTTTCAAGGTGCTGAAGCACTGAAATCTGGCCTTTATCTCCTTGTTGGTGTTGGATCAAACTTGCAATTAGGCTAAATTGTCCTGCTGATTAGACCTACCTACCAGCACTATACCTCATGCAAGGAGTTAGGATAAAGCCTTGCTAAGAGCGTGGACTTCTGCATGCTTAGAAAAACATTGAAGGTACTAGATTGAGTTTACTTACGGCATGCTTATCTGCCATGCACGGCACTACACTTAGATTTGTTTTCATGAAATGAATTAGTAATCAATTAAACTTCTAAGTCATTTCATGTTTTTCTGGTCCCGATTTTGGATAGCAGTGCTTCCAGCAATTGATATCAGAGGATGCGGGGAATTCCTAGTCATCTTCAACAAGAGCATTTGCCTTTTTTGCATTTCTGAATATTTGTTTGTAGAGATCATTTACCTGCTCAAAGCCTGAACATCTTTATTGTTACATAACTCTAGTCTTTTTCCAGTCTCAAAATGAGACTAATCATATTCTGAGCACAACTGCAATGACCTCTGTATGATGCAATCGGTATATGCACGCTGTTCCAGTGACTCCTTCAAAATATCAACACCAAACTTTGCAATAACAGTAAAGTCAGAAAAGGGTATCATCCCTGAAAGGGTTGCTAATACATCTGCAATACTTGCTTGCTAATACATCTGCAATACTTGCTATAACATTCTCGAATAATTAAGCTTTCTACAAGAAGGAATATATTGCTGCAACTGCATTTTCGGGTCAGGAATGGATATATTTTGCATTAGAAAATTGCTGCAGCTGCGCTGGTCAGCATAATAATACAAAAATGTAGGGTCTGTCCCAAAACTTGATGTTCTGAAATTGTCCAAAAAACTTGAGACTTGTCTACTAAAGAAACATGGCAATCCTTCGCAGAGGATTCTGAATAGATACCACTGGTATAAATTCTATAGAAGATGCCCAAAATTAAACAAAATTTGCAAAACATTTAAAAACTAATACTGGATGAAGGCATGTGGACTGGTGGCTTCCTCCTGATTCTCTGATATGGCCTGAAAGTCCTGGTCCATACCTATCATTTTCACATCATTATGCTGCTGCTGGACAGTTGATTTTGTCAACAACTGACCCGATAGACAGTATGGCACCTGAGGCAGCAGAATTGGGACTTCTAACCAGATTCACGACCATTCGATGCAAAGCAACACACTCAGCTTGAATGGATTCTATTCGCCTCTTCTGACTGTGCAGAGTTTCCATGATGAAAGCATGTTCAATATTTCTAATTCCTATTATCTGCAATGAGACTTTCCTGTCTGCTCAAAACTGTGGATATCAATGGTTTCACTGTTCACATAATGGACATCTCCCAGAATGCGAGTGGTTTTCCATTCTGAAATCACTACATAACACCTGCTAATTGCTCCTTCCAACTCCTATAGGCTCGGCTAGAAACATACTACCATAACCAATAACCAGACCTGTTTCCAACAACCCCTCAAACAAATGACAACAGAGGAAAAACCATCAAAATCAGAGTGTTCCACATAAATTTGGGAGACTAACCTTTTGATTTTCCACGCAAAGAGAGTGGTGCTTCACAGGAATCTTCAAAAAATCAACAGAGTCTGAGCCACGAAATCAAGTCGACCAAGCAAGTCCAACAAGCCACTAACATGAGGTCCAACAAGCCACCAAATGAGCCACCTAAGCAAATCAAGATCCCAAATTCGTGGCCTTGTTGGTGCCCCAAGATAGAAGGAAAGGAAAACCCAATTCAAACCAGCTGCAACCCCTACAAGCATTCCATAATAGTCCTCCAAAACCATTATCCTGCCTGCGTAAGAACCCAAGTCTGCTTTAACACTAAACCACGAGTGGGTGAAGGTACTGCAGGAGTAATTCTCCTTGCATGTCAAAATTGCATGATTTAATTGCTATTCCCACTTGAAATGCACTTGGCTTTCATGTCATGTCTATTCATAACTATGGATTAAAGAGTTAAGGAATGGGGGAAGATGAAACCCCATTTTAGGTTCTTAGAACTCCACTATCCAGAGTCTAGACGAGAGGCCACATTGGCCAGATGATCCGCTTGCTTATTAAGCTCCCTCAAGACATGGTAATATTCAATAGATCAAATTTGTTAGCTTCCTTCTGTATTTGCTTTATAATCTTTACTAGTTTTCCATCATTCAGAGAGTGTAGTAAACATTGATAGATATAAGAGAGAATCAACAATAGAACTTCAGAGATAAACCCTTAAACTTCGAAGATATCCAAACATTCACCATGAACAACACAAGAATATCACTTACTCCTTATGTAAGGAATCACTCCACAGCCATGTTTGCTACAAAACATTACAATCCAACACACCTCCAATACAATGATACTTGTGTATTTATACTTTTTCATGAGTATTCCTAGGGGGTCTATGCCAACTATCTCTTATTATTATATTATTTCCTTTTAATTACATAATGGACCCATTCCATTATTATGGCCACATTACATACATTATCCCCTTGGGTACATCCCTAGGTACCGCATATTATCCTCCCAAGGTACATTACATTCCATACCCCTTGGCATGTTTCGTCTTTGAAACATGGGAAGAGGCCATATAATATGACCTACTATGCAATGTAGTCAATCGATACTATGCATGCACATCCATCCATCCTAGTGAAATGTGGACATGGGGTCCAACTGCGGCCTTTCCTCCTCGAGCTTGATTTTGGGTTCTCCTCTGGATCCATGTCTTTGTTGTGCTATTGGGATTTCCATGCATTTCTTTTAAGTTTTAGTCTTCCATGTGCCTCCATGTTGGTTTCCTCTCTAGTTCCATGTTGATCCATAGTAAGTTTGCTGACGCTCATGCCATTGCCTTGACAACTGCTGTTTCTTTAAGTGTTGCAGGTGGCGATATACCCCAACCTTAGCTATCGATTCTTCTTTCTTTGACTCTTCAAGATGTAGTTCCTTAGCTTCTTCTTCATGTTTATGTCCTTTTAGGGGCTTTTCTTCAAGTGCTTCTGTTGGTTCTTCTTTTGATTCAACCCATGGACTCTTCATCTGATGTGTCATTTGGTACTGCAATTTGTTTCCCTGCAAGGACTTCTACATGTGCCTCCTTGGGCCCTTCTTGTGTAATAAAAGAAATATCCTACAATGTATTCCTAGGGGTCTATACCAACTACCCCTTATTATTATATTATTTCCTTTTAATTACATAGTGGACCTATTCCATTATTATTGGCCACATTACATACATTATCCCCTTGGGTATCTCCCTAGGCACCCAATATTATCCTCCCTAGGAGCATTATGGAGAGGAGGAACTATGCATCAATATGCATCAATTTGATCATTACAACTGAGTCTCCAATAACGATTAGACTCCTGATATATCTTGCATCAAGGAGCTTCAACCCTAGGAAAAGAACCAATGCCTCAACCTGGTTTTTTGATGCTCTACCCAGGCCACATTGAAAGGTTATTTCTTGGTTTTCCTCGGGATTGAGAACGATCTCCCCTACACCTGCCACCCCTTGCAACAATTGGTCATTAAGCTCGAACAGGTTTCCATAATTAATTAAACTTAGTCAATGAGAGTCTCAAGGGTCAGAAAATCCCACAAACCTATAATTGTTGTCTTAATGCCTATAATGTAAGAGTGCAAATCTGGGTGTTAATACTTGGTCTTCTGTAGGAATGTGTAAAAGTAAAACACTTATTTATGCATCAAATACTCATAATAAATACTGTATAGGTTACCTGAAGATGCAAAATCATAAAGTTTACTTTTATCTGAGCAAGTACACGCTTTCTATGGAAATATGTGTTTCCAACATTTTTAAGCTTCCATGCATAATGTGATTTCATTTAAAATATATGGTGTCACAGAATAAAAAGAAAGCAACACTATATGCTTATGTGAGGCTAAGGTTTTTTACCCTTGTTAGTTAGAAGTTGCCTAGTAGAAGAAATCGCCGATTAATTGGCAAAAATCAGAAAAAGCATGATTTTTTGGACCGATTTTTTATTTAAAAAAAAAAATCGCAATTTTTTTGTCAGAGAGAAAGACGTTTTTTTTTGAAAAAATCGGGAAAAAAGCGGAAAAAATTGGAAAAAAGTGCCACAGTTCCCCAGGCTGCGGGATAAAGAGCCCGATTCGTTTTCTTTTTCATATTACGTTGAACTTGTAATTCCTGGTTGTCTGCCAATGCTTTCCTGCTGCTATATCCAGGTACTGAATGATGATCAGCAGGATGACAATTAATAAATACTTCACAGCTGGCCAGGAAGGGCAAGGGCAGAGAAATGTCTTTAATATCAACATTTTCTTCCTTCTACTGAACTTATAAACTATGAAACCTTAGCTTGAATATAGCTGAGATTGCTGTGATCAGCTGGAAAGTAAAAGTAAAAGAATTTTCTACTCAACCGAAAACCGAAGTGGAGACCACCGGCCTCTCTGTCGATCAATGAACTCTGGAAATACTGTTAATACATAGCAATGACAGTTAATTATAAATGAGACAGTTTTTCATGGATAAGAATTTCCGGGAAAATTAGAAAAAACACAGAGGTTGGGTTCTGCAAAAGCGGACCCATCCCTATCATCACCATGATGCTCCTGAGAGTATCCCATGATTGACATATCTGAGCTTATATATAGGACCTCGTGCAATGCCAGAAAAACATGGATATCCTAACCAGACATTAAGTCTTTCAATGTTCACACTAATCTGTATTAAACTTAATTACATCCCTTCACAAAGACCCGACCCAACTCTTCTCACAACGAACGAGTTTTTCAGCCGAGTAGGTACACCTGCACAGAAGCGATTAGGCCATGGTTTTCTCTATGCAATGACCAGGGTTGTTTGTGATGTGTGTTCTTATTTTCTACTCCATCGTTTTACCACCAAATTATACCCCACAACCAAAAAGACATGGGGCATTCTTCAAGACTGAAGATAAACGATTGGTATATATATAAATGCCGGAGCTTCCTAGCTGATCACAGCAATCTCAGCTATATTCAAGATAAGGTTTCATAGTTTATAAGTTCAGTAGAAGGATGAAAATGTTGATATTAAAATCATTTTTCAGCCCTTGCCCTTCCCGGCCAGCTGTGAAGTATTTGTTAATTGTCATCCCGCTGATCATCATTCAGTGCCTCGATATAGCAGCAGCAGCAGGAAAGCATTGGCAGACAACCAGGAATTACAAGTTCAACGTAAATATATATCGGTTCTTTCTCCATATTTATGTGCCTATCTATTTATATGAGGTTGTTGTTGCTTTATATATTGAAAAATGTTAAAAATTTTGAAAAAAAATGAATAAATTATGTATTTTTTAATGTTTGTCGAGTTTTTCCGATTTTTTTGCCGATTTTTTCCGAGGCGATGTTTTCAGGACCCTTGCCGAGTTTTTTCCGTTGCCGAGTTTTTCTACTAGGAGAAGTTGTGCAATTAAGAATGATTAAGATTTTTTGCCATTGCAAATTAACATCAATAGCCACCAGGAACTCATACGAACTTCCCACCTTCAAGGCACAGTACGGAATCAAATAAGTCATTAAAGTTTAGACCAATAAGTTATAACCAATGTAACCATATAGAAAAGTAATCAATTCTTCAAGGTCTGAACTTTGAAATAACTATCGATAAAATAGGACATGTTGCTTTATCACAAAGAATATCTTTAATATATTCATTGTTCCAGTTATCAAATGGGAGACCAAAAAAAGGCAGAGCATCGAAGAATAACTTACTAAAAATGGCATTAATTAATGCAAGGATTATTAGGGTGAATGTATTCAACTACAAAGATTCCCCAAAATGTATCAGACTGGATGTATCCTACAAGATCAATATTGCTTTGTTTTTTAATATCTGCAATTTTTTGGGGGATGCAATGCCCCTTTTTAATATATGCAAGATCTGCAAAAAACTCATCTGAGTCAGCCGATTTTGACTGATGAGTTTCAGCAAGTGGTTTGACTTGCGAGACTCATGAGTCAAACAAGTCATCTCAGCAAGTTTAATAACCCTATGCCGCACACTGTAAACTATATTCTTTTGAATCTTGTTCGTAGTTTCTAAATTCTAACTATTGTAGTTTCTAACTTTTTATAATTTTGAATTGCCAATCTTGGTTCTTAACGTGTTGCATAATGCAAATTCAGTCCTCTTCTTCAAATTGAACAGTTGATCCTTGCGTTTTCCCCTCAGGCCCAGTGCCCTCTCACACTTATACTTTGCAGACAACTATTGTTTAGCAATGTTTCATGTTTCTTGTTTCTGGTAACATAGATTGATAGAGTTGCAGCAGGTTGCCAGTGGGTAGAGAATCATCATTATAATTTACTAAGCTAAAATTAGATGAGGGATCATTTCCAGAGATTTCAGTACTAGGCAGTGTCATTATATAGATTAACCAATCTAGAGAGAGACTAGCATCGGCAAGTCAAAGATCTGTGAATTTGATATTTTGTATCCATTGATGCAGATATGAAATTCTATTCAGTATATGCTTTTTTCAATTAGATATGGGCAATAATTAGTTAGAATATTTACTGAAGCTCATGCAATAGTATTGATAGTTATTATCATGAAATTCAATATTAAGGTTGTGTTTGCAGTGCCAAAGGGTTTCTGTAAGCATTTGTTTTGGGTAAAAAATGCATGTTTTGCAAATTAATCTTGTAGTGGTTATAACTTATTACCTCTATAAAGTTTGGTACATCAGAAGAAACAGAGCTAGCATGTTTTTGGAGGGATCGGTATTATTGTTTTCCAAAGGCTTGCATGCATTTGTTGATTTATGGATGGATCACTATGAGCATTGATTGTTTCTCTTTTGTCCTACTGGTAGCACTTAATTTTTTTCTCTTAAATTGCTTCTCTTTATCTATTAAAGATGATGTTCTATTGTTCGAGGAGCTGGAAGATTAAGCAATGCCCATGGATTTGTGATTACTTGAAAACTTGGACCTGGATATATGCTAGTTTATTAATCTTTGATTAATTTTACACGTGTTTTACAGGATGCATGGCAAGACGTAGATCCTGACAATATGTTGTATGAGGTGTGCTACTTACCTGGATTCTTCCATTGGAAGTTGTCTGATTATTTCACATCATCTTTTTGAAGTTCTTTATTTTTTTATAAAGGTTTGCAATTTTATAATTGGCAGGAACTAGTTGCGTTGAGCGAAGTTGTTGGGACCGAGAGTAGAGGTCTTGCTCCAGATTTGATTTCTTCTTTGCCTTTGTCTAAATTTGTGCCAGAAACTCCAAGTTCAAGCAACTCTGAGCGGTAAGAAACTTGGTGCCTTTGCTACATATTTTCATTTGTGCTTCCTTGATTTTGGTATGTTTGGTTTCCTATTTATTAACCCATTCCAGGAATACAAATATTTTGAACTCCACTTATATGTTCACAAAGTGATTTAACAAGTTTTCTAAACTTTAGATTGATTGGAATAGTTGAATTTAAGTAGGCAAAACATTGTCATAGTCAAAAAATTCTGGTGGGTTAGTTCAACTAGTTGAGTGATGTGAATTGCGAGCAGGAGGTCGTGGGGTCAAATCCCAGGCTGGCTACCTATGTGAATAATATGGGCCTCACTCAATGTCCCTTCCGGGTTAGGTTGCCAAAACTGCAACCGTCTGGCTTACCATCCTTGGAATGAAGGGAAGTGCCCAGCAGGTTTCTCAGGGATGTGCATTTGATCGGGAAAAAAAGGTCATAAATGAATTATAAATAAAATAATATCTGTTAGATGTCAATTTACCGACAGCTATTTGAATTTCTTTGGTTAACTAATGTCAAACTATAATATTAATGTTGGTCGGTCTTAATATAAATAATAAGGATTAATTAAATTAATTTTAAAAAAATTATTGTAATGATAGGGCAAAATTCTTGAGTTTGAAGTCCAAACAAATTTGGAGATGGATCCATGTCCCAGAAAATGAAATATAGTCTTAGATTGTCAGACAAAGAAGTTCTTATTTATAAATTGTTAAATTATCTGGTAATACATTTTTTTGTCATTCAGGTTTGGCTTTTTCTGGGTTGTACTGAAAAATCTGTTTATTAATTCTATTGGTCTGAAATTTGAATGCAACAGAGAGCTACTGCATAGATAGATACAATACTGGTTTTTTCATGTTCACAATTTGAATCTTGCTATTTTCTGTTTAAAAGAGAAACCTAACCATTGGTGGAGAAATTGGTAAGAATATATTTATTCATTGTGATATTTTGCGTATAGCAAAATAAGAATCTGTCTAAAAGTACATGGTTTGGTAAGTTTTTCCACTTGGTTTTAGGTCGAAATATATCTTAATCATGATTTAAGAGAACTGCAATTCTCCCACATATAGACTTGTGATTCCTTCATATGATTGTTTATCCCGTCTTTGATTAAGAATGAACTTGTTCTTTTTGTTTGTGTTGAAGAATTGAGATCATTATGTGGTATTGACTTTAATTATATATTTCTTTAATAAGCTAAAATCTTCCACACTATTTTCTAGGTGTGTCATCTGTCGTCTAGAATATGAAGGAGGGGACATAATACTGACTCTTCCATGCAAGCATCAATACCATTCAGATTGCATCAAAAATTGGCTTCAAATAAAGAAGGTGATTCAAACGCTTTATTATGTTAAATATAACTGCTTGCATATACTATGTTTTAAACAAAAAAACTATGGAAACTATTTTTAGTGTTTGAATTTTTCCCTGAAATGTTTATGTATCTCACGTAATTTCTCTCAAATTCTTGTTTCTGATGCAGGTATGCCCAGTTTGTAATGTGGAGGTCTCCGATAGAACAAATCATTGACATGAATAGCTACCGAGTTAAGCTATTAACTTTCAGGATATAAGCTTAGCTGTATTTGTGGAGCAACTTGTAATTTAATTGTAAAAAACTTACATTTTTATCAGGATGTTAAGACAGGTTCTTCTGCATTGAATATCAAGAACTTGAACCATTATATGCTCATGTAATTCAGAGGTGGAATGGATGATTTATCAATCCATAAGGCAAATAAGCATAGAAATAAAGATGCTGATAATTGGAACTGGGATAATTTTCCATTTGAAACTTATTTGATTCCTTTTAGATACGCTCCATAATTTTCTGATCCCATAGTTTCTATCAAACCAACTAATCTTCATGGTGGTATAAGAGAGATTGAACCATGCTTTTTTCTTTGTTATTTCTTGGACTTGGTTATTGTTTTCTGAAAAGAAATGCTAACACCAGTGGTTAAAATAGTGCAAATAATGAAAAAATAGATTTCCTTGCTGCCCATTAAATTTAGTTGTACAAATTCCAATAAATTGTCAGTGTAAAGCTATTATGAACACTAGAAAATCAGTTGGAAATAAATTTTTGCATGTAATTGATATTGAAATGTTTTGAATGTTTTGTTTCCTGTTTTCATAATATGTATGACTGGTAAGTACTTTACATGGAAACAAGATACATTGAGGTATAAAGGGTACATTGTTCTAGCAAAAGATTCGGCCCTAAAACAACAAGTGGTACAGGAGCTCCATTCATCACCGATAGCATGCCACTCTAGTTTTCATAAAACCTATGAAAGAACTAAACATTCATTCTTCCGCGACAACATGAAAATGGATATCCAAGACTTCGTAGCATTCTATGACGCTTGCCAAAGAAATAAAGGAAAGACAATGAAGATACCAGGGGCATTGCAACCACTACCAATCCCAACATAGATTTGGACAAACATTTCAATGGATTTTATCGTGGGACTCCCAAAAGCATGCTACAAATCAATCATCATGGTGGTTGTTGACCATTTTTCAAAAGCTACTCATTTTTGTGTCGTAACTCATCCTTTCAGTCCTTCCTTAGTGACCTAGACCTTCATGGATCATGTCTTTAAGCATACATGGTATGCCCACTTCCATCGTCTCGGATCAGGACCCCACATTCACTAGCAAATTTGGGCAAGAATGATTTAAACTTCAAGGTACACAAGTGAATATGAGCACTGCATATCATCCTCAAATTGATGGTCAAACAAAAGTGGTCAACGAGTGCTTAGAAATCTATTTGAGATGTTTTGCTTTCAAAAAGCTGCACCAATGGGCACAATGGCTTCCCTTGCAGAATTGTGGTACACCACCACTTATCACGGAGCTACCAAAATGACACCATATGAAGGTGTTTATGGCTCAAAACCCCTGTCAATGGCATCCTATGTACTAGGAACCTCCAAGGTTCATGTAGTAGATAGAACGCTTCATCCCAAAGAATCTAGTATCCATATTCTCAAGGACAACTTGGTTATGGCGCAAAAACAAATGAAATAAGAAGCTTATCAACATAGCTTTGAACATTATTTTAACGAAAGGGATCAAGTGTTTTTTCACCTGCATCCTTATAAACAGACATCACTCAAAGATAAAGTTTCCCAAAAGCTAGCTCCCAAGTTCTATGGTCCCTATCAGATCATACAATGCATTGGTCAGGTCACCTACAAACTGGCTCTCCCAGCCTAACTCCAAGATTCATCCAGTCTTTCATGTGTCTTGTTTGAAGAAGGTTGTGGGATCAAATTGCAAAGTGCAGACCAACCTATCAGAACTTGATGAAGAAGGTTCCATTTGGCTCCAGGCATAAGTAGTATTAGATATTAGAGAGTGCCAGTTGCGCCAATGCACGATCAAGGAAGTATTGATCCAATGGAAAGATATGCAATTAGAAGATGCCACATGGGCATTGAAAATGATTCTCCAACAATTTCCTGTCCTTTAGCCTTGAGAACAATGTTGCTTTCAAAGCAAGAGGGCAAGTTAATGTCCTATCCTAACCCCCTTACTTGGATGTTTTATTGATGTATGAGACCACCTTCCTTGAATAAGGCCCATTAAACAATTAGTTAATGGTCACTCATTGTAAAAAGGGTTATTTTTATTAATAAGGCCCAAATTAATTGGTCATCCCTTATTATAAAGGGTCCATAGGTAGTTAAGATTCTCTATGGATAGCTATATATTGAGTATAAGGTTATGCATTGTTTTCTCAATAATTGTCATTGTATTTGGAGCATTGCTCTTGGAGGTTGCTCCCTTGAAAAGACATTTGAACATAGATCTCTATTTTTTATTATCAAAGGGAACTTTGTTGGAGTTTATCTCTGTTTTCTTTTTCGTTCTTGGGTTTTGCACTACATTTTATGTGATTGCTCTGAAATTTTGGGGTTAAGTACACTACTACATGGTAAATATATCATGGTTTAGGCAACACATAATGGAGGGTGGCAAATAACTATAAACATTTGAACATAGATCTCTATATTTTATTATCAAAGGGAACTTTCTTTGAGTTTATCTCTGTTTTCTTTTTCGTTCTTGGGTTTTGCACTACATTTTATGTGATTGCTCTGAAATTTTGGGGTTAAGTACACTACTACATGGTAAATATATCATGGTTTAGGCAACACACAATGGAGGGTGGCAAACAACTATATACATTTGAACATAGATCTCTATTTTTTATTATCAAAGGGAACTTTCTTGGAGTTTATCTCTGTTTTCTTTTTCGTTCTTGGGTTTTGCACTACATTTTATGTGATTGCTCTGAAATTTTGGGGTTAAGTACACTACTACATGGTAAATATATCATGGTTTAGGCAACACATAATGGAGGGTGGCAAACAACTATATTACACACATCGTTTTGATAATTTTTTGGATGTTGTGCATAATTTATCATATTTTGGTGAGTGTGTGGTTGGGTTTTGCTTCTTATTACAACTACACCTTTCAACTTTTATTTAGCGGAAATGCTTCAAAATTTGGATTGAATGTATTCTAAAATAGTAATTTTCCTCCGAAGAAAAACATGTTAAGTTGAAGTAAGGACACATCAACAAGAAATCTCAATGATTAATGTTGGCTTGATAGTGCACAAGCACTAGGTTAGTAGGTTGGCTATGGTTTCCTCATAATAAATGAATCAAGTTAATACAAGACAATGGAGCAAGTTGCGTATGAGGAGATAAGATAAGTGTATTAATGTTCGACAAATGACCACTGAAGTAGGCCAATGGGATTGTTAGGTACAATGATGTTGATACAAAATAGGAGTGCTAGAGTGGCTCCTATATAAAAGCAATAAGCAAGGAGTAAAATAGAATAGAAGTCTAATCTAAACCCTAGAAGGCCAACTCCAAAGATGGAGAGGTGATCCAAGAGAGAGGTGTAGATGGTATGTGGATCTAGAGTCTATGTTGCCAATGGTACAAAACTACCGTAGTCCATTAGAACCATCTCTTCTAACATCCAAGGCCAAATGGAGAAAACTCAAAATAGATGTCTGTCAGAATAAGAAGAGGAGTTGGAATGAGTGTTGTGCTGCTATCTAGAATAAATAACCTGTCGTTGTGGTCTAGAAGATATCATCTAGCGATTGATCTACCTATCGATATGAGGTCTGGTCTGGCAATGTCACTAGGGTTTCACAAAAGTAGAAATAGTGCCCCATGTCCTCATTGATCTCGAGTCATGTCTATCCATCTGTTGCTTGGTGCCCCTAGTTGGAAGCACCGTAAAAAGGGAAGTGTTCCACTAGGTGGGAGTTGGTCTAGGATATGGATGTGGCTGGAGGATAGAAGACCGGAGATGGAGGGCCTCTTGCATGTATAAGGCCATGCATCTCTAGTCAGGGTACCTAAAGAAACTACTAAGAGTTTGTAGCTCTCTGAAAATATAGTGGAACCATCCTTAGATCTCATAATAAATTAGGCAATGGAAGATGAAGTGCTCCTCAGTCTCAACCTCTCCAAGATGGTACAACTGGCAAATCTTGTCTTTGTTATCACATGATTTGTACTTGTGCAAAGCCGATCTTGTGTAACAATTGGAAATATCCACCATTGTCACCTAAGCAGATACTTCCCTCGTTTTAGTGAAGATAAGATAAGAGAAATTTATTAATGTCCAACAAATGACCACAAAAGTAGGTCAATAGGACTAAAGGATACATCAAATGTGAGTACAACACAAGGGAGGCTTCCCTAGTGACTTCAAGGGATCTAATAACAAGATTAGCCAAGTGTATAGCCTCCTATCTTTGTCACTTAGCTGGTCAAGCTAGGTCTAGGAAAGGTGAAGGGACAAATTGGTTTGAACAAGGTAATTGGGCAACCTGTACGAGTCAATAAACTCTTCAATGCATAAAATCATCAATTACCAAGTTAATAGCATATTAATCACATTTAGACATTAGATGACAAGTAAAATCTATCGTTGTCGTAAATTTGCAGCAGTCAACCAATTTATATTAGTAATGAAAAATTTATAACAACAAGAAATACAACCCATAAAATTAGCATTTGTCACAATATTAAGTAAATTTGCAACAAAAATATGCAGTCCTAGTGGTTTTAGCATGCAATTTATGACCGTAACAAGTAAACTAATGATTTTAAACAGTACAATTAGCTTGCGAATGATGTCATAAATTCAATTTAAGAGTGTTTTGAGAGAGAGTGTTTAACTTTAACTAGGGTTTCACACATCACACATCAACTAGACTTGTGTTGTTTCTCTTTTTTGGGTAATGGAGTCAAGCAACACATCGTGGAAATAGCTAGGTGCAAGAGGGGTGAAGATCAAGCTAGGACATATAGCCTCATAAACCCTAGCTTCAACCTCTTAAAACAAACCCAAGGGAATATAGCCTCATAAACCCTAGGTGTCGTTTTCCCTCTAACCTCTAGCAACAATATTAAATTGAACTAGGTCAAGCCCTAGGGGGATAAAGACCCTTAATCCCTAGGAGTTAAACTAGCTGACAAGAACTCTAGGGTATAAAGCCTCTTAAGCCCTCGGATAATGGCTTAATGCTTCAACAATTATTGATAATTGAAAGTAGGGAGGGGGATAAAGCCTCTTAATCCCTCCTAGGGTTTCAAGCATACAAGGTATATGCAACAATTAAGCCTCTAAAGCAACTTTTACCAAAATATACCATACACAAGCAAAAACCTTAAACAAAGAAGACTTACTAGGCCAAGTGCATGCATGAGGAAACCCTAATTCACTGTCCAACCATCAACAAGAGACAAAACATCCAATAGAATCTTCCTCCAAGTAGTGCACACTAGATTCCAAGAGCAAAAAGAGAGTGAACTTTTTTAGAGTGCTCTCTCACAAATGTGAGGAGTGATGATGATGAAAAACAAAGTTGAGCGCTATCCTTATTTATAAGCTAACCCTAGCGTTCTTTTGTCCAGGTAATTGAGTAAAACAACAATGATCCATGCTAAAAGTGGGGCCGACCCCTCAAAATAGCCTCTACAATGATAAAACATGAAAATAATACATAATATGGTCACACGTGTGGTGACGTCAAGCCCTCAAAAAGGTGAAGGGGGCCTCCAAAGGCCACATGTCATCAAGTAGCACAAGTGAGGTGGAAGACCGTGGTCAAGTGCCCCATGACCTCTCAAGTCATCATGTGGTGTCCAGAGTGTGGGCTTCTTGCCCATCTATGTGCTACCATGACCATATCTAGCATACCAACGTATTTGTCCATCGTTCAAGGGCTAGAAGATGTGAGAGCTTATATCTGAGTGTGTCAAGCCATTTAATGGCTCAACGTTCTTCATCACACATGCCATATCTTGCAATAAAGGCACAATGTCCTGGGTAAAAGCATGGGATGTCCTTGAAAGAACCATGTAAGGTGCATCCAAATCAAATCAAAGATTGGAATCAAGTAAAAACGTTGTTCAAAAGGTATAAGAGCCCTTAGATCATACAAAGTAAGTTGTTACTTAAGATAGAAACCACATAAATAGTTCACATCAAGTATCCCCTTCAAATTTCACATTAGCTCAAGACTTTATGTAAGTTGGCAAGATTGAATATGGGAGGACCATCATCAGACCCTAATAGGTGTGCCAACCAAAACAAGAAAGAAAAGACCCAAGTAGAGGGATATGTCTTGGGGGAAGCAGGAAATAAAAGAACCCTTCAAGAGTGAGTGTTATAATGAAACGTGCTCGACTTGCTTCATGACTTATGGAGTCATTTGGTCCATTTCTATGAGCACCTTTGTGGAGGTTGCACTTGCTCTTGAGGAACCACTTTCTAGGCACTACATTTTTCCAACTCCTTAATCTGCTTTTTTATTGTCCTTTTATTTATTTGCAAGTCCCCTTTATAAGGTTTCAAGCTTTAGCATCATTGCTTTGGGACTGGGGCGAACGCGGAAAGGGTAGAGCTACAATCAACCTTTGGGCCTTCAACCCCTCTTCTCATGAGAGAATGAACCATGATTCATTATCGAAGTTTAGTACACTATGACAGGCTCCAAGATGGTAAGTGTTAAGTATGGCGAGGAAAATGAACGTTACCCATGTGAGGGCCCCCCAATAGTACCCCTTTTCCTTGGGGGTGACAACATGGGACTAGGGTACAAATGCTGGACACCAAGGTGAAACAAGGAAACAAACATAACTTCTTGAGCTTATGATCCATTATCCAACTTCAACCAATGATCCTCATTCTCATGCCTAGTATATTAAGCACATCACCTTGTATGAAAAAAGGACTAATGTACCTCATGATGACGTTGGCTTACCATCTCCCAAAGACCGTGTTGATTGGATGTGATGAGCTTTGTTGATCCAAAGTGAAAGAGACATTTGAGGGGGGCTTCTAGGCTGCATGGGTGGACATGTTGATCATCATCGTCATCAAGTTCATTGTATTCGTTGTGGGCCATGTTATCACATTATTTGTACTTGTGCAAAGCCCTCCACAAGATCTCAATCTTGTGTAACAATTGGAAGTATCTACTTAGGTGACAATTGGAAGTTTCTACCATTGTCACCTAAGTAGATACTTCCCTCGTTTTAGTGATGGAAGAAGGTCCAACACAAGGGAGGCTTCCTTGGTGATCTCAAGGCATCGAATATCAATATTAGTCGAGCCTACAACTCCCTATCTTGGTCACCTAAATGTTAGGTCTAGGTCTAGGAGAGGTAAGGAAAGTAACGAGGCAATTGGTTCCCTTGTATGAGACAAATAACAATCCAAAGAATAATATATACAATTACCAAGTTATATAACTCATTAGTGACCTCTTAGACACTAGATAAACAAATAAACCAATTGTTGTTGCAAATTATAGTAGTAAGACAATGTATAACAACAATTGATATTTTGTAACAGATACAGGAAAAAGTACCTAGAAACATAACAATTTAGTATATAAATTAAGCCTTCAACATGTGCAACAACATCCAATTGCTAGATCTGAATTCTGAGTATCTTTAGCCACTATTCCAAGTAATGCAACAATTAAAGTAAACCCTAGTGGATGTAGCAAAATTTTATAACAATAACAATAAATATCATTTGTTTTCTAGGGTTAGAGTTAGTAGGGTTAGTCAAATCGCTTTAGGAGAGAGAATGCTAATTCTAAGAATGTTTTCACCACAAGTAGAGTTCTAGATTAGTGTCGTTGTTTTTTCTAGGACAAATAGAGTCAAGCATGAAACACTTGAATAAAGACTTAGATGATCAAGAAGAATAAGGTTCAAACCCTAAGGTGCAAAGCCTCTTGTACCTTAGCACTAAACCTTCAAGAACAATTTCTAGGGTGCAAAGCCTCTTGGGCCCTAGATGGCATTTTCCCTCTTCCAGATGACCTAGGTCAAGGATCAAATGACTAAGATCAAAACCTTAAGGTGCAAAGCCACTTGGTCCTTAAGCCTTTGAATCTTAGCAAGAGACTAGGTCTCTTAATGTCTTCACCAATCTTGGATAAACAAAAGTATTAAAGGAGAGAAAGACTTATGTCTCATTCCTAGGGTTTAACTAGGAAAAAGTAACATGCAACAAGATAGCAATTAACAATTATACCATGAGAAAACACAAACTTAGAGCAAATCACTTACTTATCCAAGTCGCTATGCCAAGAGAAATCCTAGTTGCAACAAGAGATCATCCTAGAAAGTAAAGCATCCACAAACAATCCTCCTCCAAGAGTAGCACACTAGATGCAAGAGACAAGAAGAAAGAGAGAGGACTTTTCTAGATCTCCTCCTCACTTGTGTGAGGGGAGAAGTGATGATGGTAATATGAGATGAGAACTCCCTCTATTTATATGAGATAAACAAGTTCTATTGTCAACAAAATGTTATAATTTCAAGTTATAAGTGGGGACGACCCCTCAAAATAGCCTCTCAAATGATATATCATGCTAAAACAATATAACAATGCCCTCCCAAGTCACATGTGTGGTGACGTCATGCTCCGAGAGGGTATGTGAAGGCCTTACAAGGCCATGTGTCATCATCTCATGGTGCAATCAAGGTAGGAGGTGCATCTCCTCATCCATGGTCATGTCACATCATTAATGGTGCCCCAAATGGAAAACAAACCCCATCATCGTAAAACCCTAATGTGTGATGTCATCATCAAAGAAGGGCCAACGCCCAAGGTGTAGAGCATAGCATCCAAGGTGGAGATGAGTGTATAACATCTTTTTGTGTCCTCCAATCATCTCTCTGTGCAACATTATCCATCCAATGCATGATGGCCTCCGGGGTGTGGAGCCTAGGGTGTGGGATTTTTTCCCATCTCTGTGCCACCATGACCATATCTATCAAAATCAAGCCCATTTGTCCATTGTCCAAGATCTTGAAGATGTGAGAGCTAATGCTTGAATGTGTCAAGCCATTCAGTGACTCAATGCTCTCCATCACACGAGCCATATCTTGCAATAGAGGCACAACGTCTTGGGTGAAAGCCCAGGGTGTCTTTCAAATAACAAAATATGAAATCAAGTAAAGCCAATGTTCATAAGATATACCAGTCCTTAGATCATGCAAAGTAAGCTGTAACTTAAGATATAAGCCACATGAATAATTCACAAGTTTAAATATGGGAGGACCTTCATCTGACCCTATTAGGCATGCCAACCAAAACAATGAAGGAAAAGACCCAAGTAGAGGGATATGCCCCGAGGGAAGCAATGAAAGAAAAAAACCCTTCAAGAGTAAGTGTGATAGAGGTATGTGTTAGGCTTACTTCATGGCTTATGGTGTCATTGAGTCCATTTATATGAGCGCCTTTGTGGAGGGTGCGCTTGCTCTTGAGTTACCACTTTCTAAGTGCTATGTTTTTCCAAACCCTTTAATCTGTCTTTTTATTGTCCTTTTATCATATTTGCAAATCCCCTTTATAAGGTTTCAAGCTAAGGATCACTGCTTTGGGAGTAGGGCATACACAGAAAGGGTAGAGCTCAAGTTTGGGTTGGATTTTGAGAGTCCTTTGCTATTCTTTCTTTCTTTCTTTAGCATTATTCTTTCTTTATTATTCCTAATTTGCTTAACAACTACACTTAACCTTTGGGCCTTCAACCCCTCTTCTCATGAGAGTGGCCCACCCATTATCGAAGTTTAGTGCACTATGATAGGCTCCAGGATGGAAAGTGTTAAGTATGGCGGGTAAACAAAACATTATCCTTGTGAGGGCCCCCTAGTAGTACCCCTTTTCCCTAGGCGGTGACAAACCGAGACTTAGGCACAGATGCTGGCCACCAAGGTCAAACACGGAAACAAACATAACTTCTTGAGCTAGTGATCCATTATCCAACTTCAACCAATGATCCTCATTCACATGCCTAGTAAATTAGCAACAACACCTTGTATGAAAAAAGGGCTAACATACCTCATGGTGACGCTGGCTTACCATCTCCCATACAATAAGTTGATTGGATGCGATGATCTTTATTGATCTGAAGTAAAATAGGTAATCTGAGGGGGTATGCTATCTGTGGACATGATGATCATCATCATGGTCGGGATCATTGTCTTCATTGCAGGCCATGAGACATGATCTCCTCTATTTACCCCTAGGCATGGGGGGGTAAAAGACCATGAGACATGATCTCCTCTAGTTACCCCCAAGCATGGGGGGGTAAATAGTCTGATCGATCAATATGATGGTCAGTCTCAATCCGTCGTCTATGAGAGCCAACTCTAAACTATCCCAAGGGGATTCAAAGAGCGTGCTTCCAATGGTGAAGTGTGTAATGGGGTCGAACAATGAATCTATCCATCAAAATCATGAAGTGCTCAACATGGAAGGCCATCTTCGGACATAACCCACCTTGAGGCTTATCCAAGTGACACATACAAACTGCATGTAGATATCCTCTCTAATGGTTTTGTTCATCTCATGTTTGGTAGGTAAGAGGTGGCCAGGTGCATCAAGGGAATATCTAAATGAAGGGAGCTGGTCCATCGTGATACTTGTTATCCCCTCATATCTAGGGCTAAATAGAGGATATTTTTTTCACCTATGATCCCATTACAAACAATAGTTCCACATATGCATCCATGGTTCTCCACAAATAGATGATTGATGATGCTTCCCACATGTTTCTCAACTCACCCTCACTTGATGACTACGATGCTTGCCATATAAGAGGTAACTTGTTTCAATACTTTGTATTAAGTGTTAATGCCTTATGTACTTGTCATGAAAGTAGTGATCAAGCGGTTGAGTTGGATAATGGATCATGATGCTCTAAATTTGTGCCTTTTGCCTTGTTTCACCTTGGTGGTCATCATCCCCTCCTAGACAAGCGTTGTCACTCTTGGGTAGAGTTGTACTATTGGGGGGATTTAATAGGGGTAGCGTGTCCATATCTCGATCCATACAAAACATTCTCCTTCTTTCCCAATCTCTGTTGTCTCTTTTTTGAGTTGATGGTCATATGTCACACCTATAGGTTCATGGGTCATAATCCCATGAGAAGGAGCTTGAATTCTCAAGGTTGATATATTGATATATATATATATATATAAAGGAAAAGAGCAAAATGTTAAAATAAAAATGCAAGGCAAATGGAAAGAAAACAAATTGATAAAAAAACAAAGAAAAGAAAAGCATGAGCAATGCCCCCTCACTATGAGGTCGTCACCCCAAGTCCTATGCAATG
This sequence comes from Picea sitchensis, assembly GCA_010110895.2. Taxonomy (NCBI): domain Eukaryota; kingdom Viridiplantae; phylum Streptophyta; class Pinopsida; order Pinales; family Pinaceae; genus Picea; species Picea sitchensis. The sequence continues at coordinate 250,137 of SNQJ01S0002550.1, read as the reverse complement.
ACTGTATATCTAAAAGGGACTAAATCAAAGTCAAAAGCCAAAAAAGGTTAAATGAATAAATAAAAAGGAAAATATGGGTTCGGTAAGACACAGTGTCGAGGAAAGGGCAACTCATTGTATAAGTGCTCCCTCATTAGAAAGGAATTCATGTGGATGAATATCTTACATAACCTCACATGACTATGCATGCCACTCATGTAGCTAAACCCCACTCCATACCATCTATCATCACACATGCTCCTTGATAGGTTTGTTGGGAAATACTTCTCTTAGGCATTGGCACATGTAATAGGGGAAAATGATAACCCTCCCATACCTAAACTTGGCAAATTGTATGAATTCTATGAGTTATTGTGAAGTTTAAAGATGATGCTTAATGTAATCTACCTAATGACACTTACATTTGACATGACTCACTTTTTATGTTGTATTGGACTTGTGTACATGCCGACGGATTGATGGTCACATTAGGTCACTTGAGCTCTTCCATGGACAATGTACTTTGCATGGATATGAGCCTTGGTCCTTTGGAGGACATTGAGGATGCTATTTTACACACTTGATGGAGGTGGTCCCACACTTTATGAAGGACATTGGAATTTTCTTAAGGACGTCATATTTATGAGATGACCGAGCACCTTGTGAGAGGACATGGCACCCTTTTAAGGGATGTTGCACCTTTTGGAGGTGACTTTACACTTGGAGGATGAAACTTTGCACTCTTTGGAGAGAACGTTTCAATATGGAGCCCCTACACATTCCTCTTCACACCTTTTGAGTGAGCCATCCACCTTGGGAGACCATATGTGCCACACGTGTGAGTCTGAGGATGATTTTATGGTGGACGTTTTAGCATTTTGAGCACTTTACTTCATCTTGGAAGCATCGTTGGGGGTCTTGTTGACCTATCATCTCTTGTATCATGGATTTTTTCATGTACTATGGCCTTATATCTAGGGTTTGTAAAGAGATAAAGGCATTATTATATATTTTTAGGGCTTAAGCTAGGAAAATATTGATATTTTAATGAGAAGGGTGCTAGATCTCTCATATAAATAGAGAAGCACTTCTCATTTGTATTTCATTGCTACTTGTGGAGAACAACTATTACTTGTTTACTCTTTCTCTTCTCTAAATTCTCTATGGATTGATAATTAGAGCGACTTCTTGTGGATGTCTCTTGTGGATTGCTTTACAACTTTATGGATGTTCATTGCTAGGGTTTTGAAGATTGAAATGATTCTTAAGTATGTAGTCTCACTTAATCTTGTGGATTTTGTTTATGAAAGGTTGTAAGTGTAATTGTACTTCTAGTGGTGGTGGTGCATATTCTTCATATTCTTCTTGAACAAATCCCTTTTTTCAAAGCTCTGGGAAGATTACTAGTGGAGTATCTTCCCTTGAACCATCTTGAAGTTTTGTAAGGTACTAGGTAGATCTTCTAGGGTTTGCAGTGGACAACCCTAGACATCACCTTAGGTTTACTTACATCCCCTCAAGGGAGTCCTTAATTAACCCCATATGCCCCCCCAAAATACTAGGCATTAATCTTCTCCCATCTAGTCAATCTAAAGCTTAAATTTCACCTTTTATTTTATGTTTTAGGGTAATTCTAGGGTTTTATAACAACTTAAATGCATTTCCAGCCATAAAAAGACGTCTAACGGTAATTCTAGGGTTTTATAACAACTTACTTGCATTTCCAGCCACAAAAGACCTAGATGTCTTGATAATTGAACATATATTTGACTTGGAAATCATCTTAATATCATAAATTATCTTGCTGATTTTTATTACAGCCTTATTAGGGATGAACGTCTTGGTATTTTTGGCTGTTATATGACTTTTAAATTTCAAAATTAGCTAGTTGTTTAAACCCTAATTTTCTCCATTGTTTAAGCCCTAATTTTACTTGCTTACAACTTGTTTCAAGGGATACATTGCACTACTGTTATAACTTGTTTACTTTTGTAGATTATCATCCTTTATACTGTTGAAATTTGTAAAAATTCTAGTTACACAGTTACAGTTATTTAATCCAATAGCAACTGTAATAGAATCACCGAAAGATAGACAATAACCGATACAATAGAACACAAAGTTTATCATGGGAAACCCTCGTGGGGGAGAAAACCCAACGACCAAAATCCTCAATATAGATTCCTTCAATGCTATAGCTCTTCGAGAAAGACCAAGACCAAAAACACCAAAAAAACTAGTCTCCAAGACTTGTGCGCTAGACTTTCTTATGCAATCCAAGATGCACAAGAGAAGTGTGTGTGTGTGTGAGTGTGAAAATGAGAGGAACCTATCCTCTATTTATACACAACAATGTCTCTTGAAGAGATATGACTCTTGACCTAACTAACCCATAAAAACAGGGCAGACTAGCCACAATGGGGATTTTTACAATTGATAATAAGTAAAATACCAATAATATAATAATTTTTGCTGAGCCGATTTGTACAATATAGTTACAATAACCTTTTAAAGGTTTGACAAAAATAAATATACAAGAATATATTCCATAGTTACACCACAAATATTAACATATACAAGTTTTGCAATAACCATTGGTATTTGCTTGATTTGTAGTATTTGGGGATTGTTTTGCATGAAATAGTAACTTGATAAGCCTTCTAAATAGCCCTAAATATACATTAACTCAAATCTGGAACTTACCTTGAGTGACCACCTTATCCATAACTTGCTTGGTATATTCCATTGGTGGTAAATTGGGTAGCTATCTAGGAGACCTTATACTTGATTGTATCTTTCCTTAGGAACCCTACAAGCTACTAAGGAAGCCTCTCTTGTGTTGGATCTGTCCTTCACTAAAACAAGGGTAGTTGTTTCCTAGGTTACAGTGGTAACACTTCTAATGTTCCACTCATTTTGTACCTTGTGAAGGCTTTACACTAGGGTGAAACATAGTGTGTTAACAATACCAACAAATGCTAGGAGATCCGAGACCTTGGCATATCAACATTGAGAACATGTTGAAGAACTAGTTGATACAATGGAATTTGAGGAATAGTAGGCCAAGTATGGATACCTGTATCGTCCCTTCATTGTCTCAATGAAATTTCAAATGTGGTGCAAGAGTGAGATGAGACTAAACATTGTCTCAAGTCGAAAAGGTCGAGTACCAAAATCTGGGAGGACGATGGGCTAAGGGACTGTTTTCTCGCATTTGAGAATGCAAAAAATGAGAATTATATGTACTCTCTTTGTTGATGACCAAGCAAACCCTAGTAAACCAGGTCCCAAAACCTCAAAACCATATAAAATGGTGGGTTGGACAAGAGTGTCCACGAGTGATAGCCCCAAGGGTTATCTCAAGTGGTTGTGAGCGAGACGTGAAGCTATCCTCAACGGAGTAGGTCACGGGTTCGAATCTCTTGTTCTCCCTTGGGGTTAGGCCCAAATGTAATCAAGGCTGATAGTTTATCCTATTTACCATCCATGAAGTGGGGAAGTACTTGAGGGTTTCCCGCGAGATATTACCTTGGAAAAAAAGAGAGTGTCCATGAGTGACATCTAGGAAAATATATCTGAAGTGCATGTTGTATATTAAAGTGAGGTCTTGTGAACAATACCCCCAAATAAGTATTCATGCTAGTGATCTCTATCTCTTCTCCTATGAAAAATAAATGGTGATCAAAGAGGATCTTCTTCAACCCACTGAAGATCATGACCTTGGTTTTACCCAGGTTGACCATCAATTGATGAAGGTCACAAAGAGGGCCAAGGTTTCCAATTGTCTCTGCAACCCTTCAGGAGATGAAGCTAAAAGGATCAAATCATCCATGAAAAGTAGGACATAAATCAAGACCTAGTGGAGAAGGCACCCATCTCCATCCTAGATGTGTCCCTGCTGATCCAAAAGAGGGGGGGAGTGTGTGAGCTTGAGGGGGGTGGGGAGGGGGTCAATGGTGTGAAGGAGGAGGTGGGAGGGGGTTCAGGGAGGAGGGGGGAAGAAATGGTATGGATAGGGGTGACATAGAGAGTGGAGATAGGGAACAAAATGTTTGGTTAAGGCTCAATATTTATTGATTAGCCCAACCCTTTCTATTCTTGCCAAATAAAACTACATGATGCATTTCATAATTCAAAGGGATTTTCGTTCGAAAGTAGCTTTCTTTACTTTATTTGAGTGTTTGATTGGCTATTAGTCATCCAACAAAAGAAAATAGGCATGCATCTTACTTATCCCTTGGGAATCAAAGCATGAAACTTGCTATTTTGGATGGGGTCAAACTAAGCTAATGAGCAACCATAGGATTGCTTGGAATTGGTGGAATTTTTCCTCTACTTTTGGAGTTATCACGAGTAAATAGTGAGATAGTGGGTAAGACATTTCTAAAATCAAATTTGGGTGATTTCTTCTTATCAAAAAAATATTAATAGAAACTTTATCACTTCAGATCATCCAAACAACAAACTAATCCATTGTGGAAAGCATGCAGAGCATGTGAATTTTGACATGCTTCTTTCCCCTTTATCCAACAGTTAGGGAGAATCAATCTAGAGGACCCAAGTTCTATTTATGCAACATTGAGGGACAGATCCAAGGTTGGACAATTTTCTTCTCGTAGCAATTTGTAGCAACATAAATCTCTGATCACTCTTCATCTTCCAAGCCAGCCACCACTCTCATCACTATGTGCAAGGAGATCAATGGTAGCCTGTCACCCTCTATGATGCAATCATTCTCTTGGGTAATATGCTTTCTTCTAGTTCTTTGAATCGACTGGGTCTTCATTGGTTGAATGGTATTGCACTGTTGCGGTTATTTACATGTATTTATTTTGATTAAACATCACCTAAAGCACAAATATAATTCACTTTTCTTCATTGATATATTGTTATAAATATCTTTGTGGATTTGATCCCAACCATCTTAGTATTATTTGAAACTTAACCTCGCTCTTGATTGTTTACAGACAACCCAAGAGAGAGTCATTTGTGTACTAATTATCTTGGGATTTGTGTATATTTTTAGATTAGATGGCATCATACATATTTTAGGGAAACCCCCCCTGAGTCAAAAAAATGTTTTCCAACCATGACCAGGGTTGGTTTGCCTATAATCATTAGGCCAATCTTCTTTGTGCATATTTGCATAATAACAAAGCTGCAAATTGTCAAGTTCTCCATCTCTTTACCTACAATTACAAATCTTTTGCCTTAGCGGGGTTTTCATCCTATTAAACTTCTACGTTGCTAATGCGAGTTCTTCTACTTTTATAGCTTTCAATCCCCAACCACCTCAATAAAATATATTTAGAAAATACTAGAAGTGTCAGTAAAATAGTATAAAGAAAACCCTAGAAGCCTATGGGAAGAATCATGCCTCTAAATATGTAGAGATTTCCCTGGAGAATGTGAAAATCCATCTCAATGTTGAAATATGCCTCAAAATATGTAGAATGTGCCTTGGATAGTGTGAAATGACATTCTCAATGGTAAAACATGCATCAAAATATGAAAATCACCTCCAAATATGTGGAAAGGTACCCCAAAGGTGAGATATGCATCAAAATATGTAGTAACTCCACCACATAAGCAAACACTCCAAATATGTGGAAAGGTACCCCAAAGGTGAGATATGCATCAAAATATGTAGTAACTCCACCACATAAGCAAACACTCCAAATATGTAGAGTCATCCAAATATGATAATATAACACGGACTAATGGATCTCCACCAAGCCATACTAGTAATCCAAGTACTTGATATACCCATGAATGATGAACCAAACAATGTTTAGGCAAGATAGAACAAGTAAATGGTCTCAAGACAATACTCACAACTTGTAAATGGAATTGATTCTTCGAGGGTGCAGATCTCCTGGCACTGCACTTCACCGCTAAGAAAATAATATCTCAAAAAATGCAAAATGAACCATTCATTTTCAAGGTGGTAATTTTTTTGTAAGGAATGCTTGTTATTGTCACATCAATTAATGAAACATGTGTTATCTTTCAAGGTTACTCCAAAAGTGTTCACACCATGCTTGGAGGTGCTTCATGTGATGCAAAGTGCACGGTGCATGGATGACCATTGGTTGTTCCATGATGGACATGCACATGTGGAGGTGGCATTCTCTTGGATTGCTAGACCTTGTATGGATATTTATGTGGCTTTTTTCCTTGGAGCATTGGAGACCTTTAGATAGCACCATGCCATTTTTCATACCGGCCACATGGAGGTTGGTTGGTTGCTTAGAGGATGCCTTGCTTTGGAAGAATATCGTTGGGAATTCTAGAGGAGGGTGTTGAGCAATAGATGGACACACTTGGATTACTTGCATGTAGGTTTGTACTTATGCTATCTTCTATTGAAGGAGTGATCATGTAAGTGGAATGGACTCGAAGGAGCACACTGCTTAGGAGGAGCGTTGGAGCATTAGAGGCTCATGGAGAAGGAACATTGGACACATCTCATGGGGTGTTCATGCCTTGGAGCCTTGCTTGTTGATGACGTCAACATGGAGTTTCACATGTATCCCTTTTAGAGTGTAGTTCTTGACATGTCTGGGCCTACTTTTGTAGAATAGATTTCTTGTAGTGGGATAGGTCCACTTGACATTGTTGGCCTTCCTTACCTCACCTATAAATAGAGAAAGGAGAGATTTTTTTTTTTTTTTTCGTTTCATTCATAACTCACTTGTAATCAGTGTTCCATGGGGATAGTGCCCCTCACGTTTCCCACGCTCCAGGGGCGCTTGAGGAAACATTTCCCCACGTCCCCCTTTTGGGGAAACTTAGGGAAACACATGAGGACAAATTTCCCTAGTGTTGGGGACGCGTTTCTCCAAAAGGGGGGGCGTCTTGTTCCCCCCCCAAAAAAAGAGGGGATGCATGCCCCTCCAACATTTTTTTGTCCAACAACCCTTTAAGACAGAACAAAGATAGTGGATAGAGCTTTGAGGAGTTTGTAACCTTGGTAATTAATGGTAATGTTAAGAATGTCAAATTTTACTTAAATTTTTAACATTACCATTAATTGTTTTAGGGTGTTTGAGAGCGGTTCCAACCTCATCGAACTTCATATGGAGAAAGTAGAATTTCATATCCCATTCAAAATTTAATAGACTTAATATTTTTCATGATTTTAGGATTGGTAGGATTATAGAGTTTCCATTGGATTGCATAATGATGAATTTACATAGGAAGAATTGTTATCGTTGGGATATTATCATTATTATTTTTATTTTATAATTTAGAGATGGGGACCCCTATGCTAGGGACCTTGACAACCCCCCATCCCCTCTAATTCTCCCTAAAATTCGAGGGTGCTCCCACACATCTTCCATGTGCGTTACTCCTGTGCTCTCCTATTCTAGAAACTTGGTGGAACATTTCTTGTAATAAAGATGTGAGGAGTGGATCACACCTCTATCTCTCTTCTTATTGTTGATTTTTCTATATGAGATATTATAAGATTGATATATGATTGATTGATTTATTCTTACAATGATGAGTGTTCCATATATAGATAACATATGGCGACCATCCATGAAAGGATGCATCCCTTGGATAATAAGTAACTATTTATTATTATTATTACTTATTATATATATTATTTAATAATCAATAATTACATTATTAATTATTAATATAGAAGAATGTCTTCCTGATGTTGTCCAAACATCAACACTCCCTCTCAACGAGGGAGACAATTTTCATCATGCCAAGTTTTTCTCTGAAGTATACAAACTTCTCCCTAGACTCATGAAAACTATCTATCAGTCCTTGGAGATGTCTCTCTCCCACCTGAATCGAGGGGAAACTCCCCTTGCGACTCTCCCTCTGAGCCAATTGACTCTCTCTGAGATCAGACTCATTCTGGGTCCACATGTGATAACATCTAGCATCTTGAGTCTTTATCATTCCTTGTCAAATCACCATGACTAGGACAAAGACCCCACTATGGTTGTTCACTACAGGTACACCCTTGTGAGTGAATGTCAACCCGATGCTAACTGACATGTGGAAAACACCTCAAGCACCTCAAGTCCATATTATTCCTTGTCATGATCAAGGAAGGACTACGACTGGGTACATTTACCACAAGTACACCTTTGTGATGAATGCATCCTATCTCCCTTGTTCTACAACCCAATCTATGAGAAGGTCCACCCGATGCTTACTCATGAAATTGTATCAAAAAGGTCTGTCACACATGGCACTCCCATGTGGACTTTTAGAGGCTACTCCCTCTAGAAACACTGGGGTCAACTACCCATAGTGTGTGATGTCAAGGTCAAATCCCTTGACATGTCCTCATGTACTCTCTACAAGGGACTTGTCCTCATGTGCTCTTTATAAGGTACATTGGGCTATAAGCCCTGTTATCCCCAATTTTCAGGGATAACTAGGAGATCATGTCTTGAGGCCCACAGGTCCTAGACATGGAGTACCGAGAGAAGAATTGACCTGAGCATTGCCCTGGAGGGCCCACCTTTTCTTCTTCTATCATCTTTATCTTGTAAGCAACAATAACATCCATCACCATCGTCTTGGCCCTATATTAGAAATGGTTCTTGCTCCATGAGGTAATTGGTCCAGGTATCATGGTATGTGTCACTTTTGATCATTAAAACCTTTGAATATATGCATCTCATTCGTTTTACTTCTAACAACTGCTTGTATCTTACACCTGCCCACTTGACCATGTTTGGGGGGATTGACAGGGTGCCCTAGCAATCCTTTGTCCATAGGTTTTGGTTTTCCACTGGGGGGGATTTCTAAAGAGCCATCGCCCTCTCCCATCATAGCACCAACGTTTCATCTTATTTCCCGCTCACTTATCCCACTCCCCTGCTTTGGGCATTGGGTTGATCTATTTTCAGGATTGCACCTTATCTCATGGGAAGAAGGGGCTAAAGGCCCAGAAGGTAAAAGTAAGCTGGTAAAAGATAAAATCCTAAGAATAAAACCTCGAGATGCTTCACCCAGGGATCCCCAAGAAAGAAATAAAAGGCTTCTCAACAAGAAACAAGAGGGACCTGGAAAATAATAAAACAAGACCTAGCCAAAGGATAGGGGGTCTTATCACGAGCCAGCCTATTAGATCCATGGGTACCTATCAGGATGACATTGCCACCAGCTGGTTACCACGCCACGACAATGACTCTTGGTTGCATGTCCAAGGGAAAGGGGGTCTCATCATGATCCAACCTTTCATTTATGTGAAAGTACTTGTGGGTAATGCTGCCACCACTGGTCACCACACTAGGGCAGTGTCCCCTGATTAGCTCAATAAACAAAAAAAGAAAAATAATAATAAAAGAATAAAAAGAATAAAGGCAAGAATGGGCTTGGAAAGAATGCATCCATGATAGGTACAACTCGCCTTCTACAACGACACCCATAGGTAACACCTTGCATCCTTGGATGAGGTCTTTTATGGGAACTTTCCTTTTCCAGTGGACATTAGCCCAACATGACGTTTTGTCTTTTCCTCCAGACTTGTATTGCAGGCTTGTGTAATGTCTTTGAGCTGTTAACTGATGTATTAGGGATTTTATACATATGTTTAATAATATTAATGATGAGATGTGATTGAAATTTCTATGATCTTTGTGACTAATGAGCCCATGGAGGGCGTAGCCTTTGATGTGAAAAACCATACCCGACGAACAAGTACCATTTGGACCGATACACATGGGGAGATGATCAGTTCAGACCTCCATGGAGCTGAAGAGCCCACCAGATGGATGCTGAGACCCCATCAGGGGGAAGAGACAAGATAGAGGTTGATCAGAGGCTTTGCACCAGAAAAGAAGAGGACGTTCGACAAGAGGCACCCCGACACAGCCTGACCTAGGGGGATTGACCAATTTTCAGTGGGACGTTGGCTCTAGATGGCCTAGGATGTCACCGGGAGGCTTATGACATCATCATGAGCATATTGGCAGATGGACAGGGTAGTTGGCACATGTGGCATCTTGGAGGAGCCCAATGAGGGCTAACATTTTGCTTCAGGATGCTACATTTTCCCTAATAGGGGCTAACGTCACCCTAGGAAGGGGTGACATATTACCTTTTTTCTTGATTAGGGTTTAGTCTAGCATTTAATGTAAAAACAATATTATTTTGGTATTATGGCCTTGTTGGCCTTTTTATGACCTAAAAAGTAAATTAGGTCATTGATACACTATATATTGAGGGTTTTCACTCTCATTTTTATCAGGAGGACTCATTCACTCCATAAGGAGGTATGAAATTTGCACCCTATATTGGGTATTTGGCTGATATAGTGAGGCACACTTATTGAAGGAATACATTTTTGGCATTTCATGGTGTTTCTCTTGAAGGAAGGTGTTACAACTAGGGTTTGCATGGTTATTTCTTGATGAATTGTAAGTATTTTTCTGCAAAACTTCTTAAATGAATGGTTGTAGTCTTATTTTCTTGCATATGTTTATAAATTGCTGAATCAAAACCCTAGGTGACAAGCACACAAGTAGGTCCTTGTCTCATGTCCCTTGATAGATAAATTTTTAGCCATTGAAGAGGAAAAGAGAGCCTAGCCGTAGCTACACTCCCTTTTCTTCCTCCCTTATGCTAGCTGTACCATTTGAAACTCAAGAGGAAGAAGACGTCCCAGGACTAGGTTATCTACACTTAGGGCCATTTTTATTCTAGGGTTTGATGAAAGAGCCTTTCTATAACAACAACATAGTGAGCCTCTCTCCCCTAGGGTTTTGATTCTGAGGCCCTGCCATTGCAACACTTCAGAACTCTTCCCTCTAGTCCTTAGCCATCCTCCTTCAACCCTTGCATCCTTCACTTTTGAATCCATTTTACCCTCTAAGGCACTAATCTAGAGTCCTCCAGCTTTGAAGTGAAACTTAATCACAACTACTTTCAAAACCTTGAGTCAAACCCTAACTACTAACCCTAGATCTAGCTAACCCTACTAACCCTAAATGCTGGCGTCATTCTTGGCTATTATATCATTGATGCAACAACGTTTTGTTTTATAAGCAATTGAATGGTGATTTGGACATCAAATGAAATAAAGTGTTGATTGGTTATATTAAATGCTACATCGTTCTAGTATTTATTGGTGAAGTGACATTATTTTCATTGCTATATTGATAAACATTGAATTCGTAAATATTTATTGCCATAGTGCTTATATATATATTTCAGATAATCATCTATTTGCATGAAGTACTAACCCATTGAAATATAGATTGCATATATCAGTTTTTTGTTGCTTTGTTCCAGGCAGGTGTACTTCTTTGGGGTTTTACTTCATTATTGGCTGTTTAGCCGGGATTATCTGTTTGGTGGTGACTTGTGAGGGGGAATTTTTTTCCTTGTCTTATTATCCTTTTGCCTCCTCAAAACCCCAGGTCACCGGGTATGTCTCCCCTAGGCCTCACCTCCCTAAATAGAAAGAAACTCCACATCATGGTGACATTGGGTGGGATAGGTTCCTGTTACACCAGTTTGGCCCTCAAAACCTCAAGCTTTTATCCTTACTACAAACAATGCGATAACATTTTGGCACCATTGACGAGGAACACTGAGTCAATTCTCCTCAAATGACAAACATTTTTGGTAAAGATTGCCTCAGAGTCTTATCTTACAAGCTTACCTGGCGACTCCACTAGGGTGTTTTCCCTATTTCTTTGATAGTTTCAAGAAAACTATCTGGCGAATCCACTGATGATGAAGCCAACGATGAATTCACAATGGGATCTTGGGAACTACAAGCCTTTAGACATGAGTAGAATCCCAGGGTACCCTCAACAAATTCCCTTTGAATACATAAATTTGCTCCCTGGATTCACTGGTGGTGATAGAGAGAGAGATGAATATCACATGAGAAACTTTTGGAATTTATTCCTATCCTACCCGGTCGATGATTATGCTAAAGACATGGTCATGAAACTTTTCTCTTCCACACTTTGTTACAATGCCAAAGAATGGTATGATAACCTCCCCGAGGCCAGCATCACGACTATGGAGCAATTTGAGAAAAAATTCCTTGAGAGATGGGGTATCCAACAAGAAGACATCCCAGTACTATTAAAAGAACTCGAGCATATGAAGCAAGCTAAGGATGAAACTATCAGAGACTTCTAGGATAGATTTGAGAACACGCCATATCAAATTCATGAAAGTCATCATCCCAAGGAGAGATACTTGGTCCATCTCTTTACTTGTGCGCTTTTGGAATATCTGAGTTTCCCTCTTGATGAGATAACCCCAAGGACGCTCGATGAAGCTTACAACATGGCTACAGTGATTGAGGAGAATATCTCCTTGTTTGATATAGGATGCCACTTTACCTTAAGTACTCTCAATGGGGAGAGTTTGTTTACCCTTGAGAACTTCATCATTGATTTCCAAGAAGAAGGGGAACAAAACACAGATCAACAAGGGATTGAAGAAGAGACAGTTGAGGAGCCATAACCCAATTTAGATGTATCAACATGCCCTTTTCCTCTTGATGAAGCGATCCACAAGCCTTCTCCACCTGCACAACAACAAAACGATAAGGTTAGTTTCTTTCCTTTTCAGGATTTTGATGATACCTTATTCCATGATTCAGAGAGTGATGGAGAAATTGAATCCCCGAATGAAGAGCATCTTCCTTGCTGCACGACTAAAGAAGAAAGGTCTACTCATGAGGATAAGATAGTAATTCATGTTAAAGATACCCAATTCCTTGAAGCTCCTGCACAAGAAGAAAAAGTAAGTTATCCTCCTCTCCAAGATTTGGGTAATTGTCTACTTTATGATTTGGGAAAAGGGATGAGATGGGTGAGCTTTTGAATGATTTCAACCCTCCATTTATGATACATGATACTGATACGGACATTGGGTTGACCTATTTTCAAGATTTCACCTTATCTCGTGGGAAGAAGGGGCTAAAGGCCCAGAAGGTGAAAGTAAGCTGGTAAAAGATAAAAGCCTAAGAATAAAACCTCGAGTTGCTTCGCCCATGGATCCCCGATGTGACACTCTTTCATACTGTAATGCCCCCATTCCGGGTTGGGTAGGCGCTACTTCGTGGAATAACAATCTCATACTGAATTCTATATATAAGACATGCATTTAAGCAAATGAAAGACATTTAGACTCAGAGTAAGTATAAGAATTACTGCTACTATAAATAATCAATGGCTTTAACATTAATTCGTATGCACAACAGAATACATGATAAATATAAATACACAAACATGTAGAAACATAATTAAAACATCATCTGGTACTTATCTTTGAAACGAAGGTAATTCCACCAACCACGTGCAGGCCTTCCACGAACCTCCTAGCCTTAGACCACGCTGCTCATCAAGCTCAACAGTGGGTCACCCCCGAGCTGGGACTAAGCTCCACCCCAAGGTAAGGAATCCTAGGCTAGGCTGAGGTTACAGGGAAAACAACACAAAACAACTGGAAGGATTCTTCCCAGGATTCCATCTTACACTCACTACTCCCTAACTCTCATTCCCCACATGCCTGTTCTGCCCGGGAGTATACACCTTCACAAGCACAGTCCATCGATGCTACACCTCCCTCTCTGGGTCTTGGCAACAGGCCGGATCAGGAAGTCTCAGAGCCTGAAGCTGGTGCTGGACACTCTCTGGAAGAAACCACTTCCCAACAAACTCTCTCACCTGGAAAGAGTTTTTCACAGGCCTGACAACCTGCCTCTTCCAACAACAATCACCTCCCTCACCTGGAGAGAGGTTACACACAGGCTAAGCATGAACTCACACTGGCCAGTAAGCCATGCGCAGTCCAACACTGCATGGCCACAACAACCAACTGGGAAAACAGACACGAACTTCCCAAATAGGCTCAACAATCACGAAATATACTCATGGTTTTGGTTTCGGGATTGCACAAGGTGTACAGAGATCCCACGCATAGGCTCAAACTGTTCAGACAGAGGTTTTGCAGGCTATATTAGAAATCAACACAGGCTTTTTAGCTTTCAGGGTTGCACCAGAGTATTCTTGCAGAGGTCAGATGTGACTCACGTTTAGATGGTCGACGGTGAAATGGAGGAGGAACCCCCATCACGTCTCAACTCAACCGTTTTTTCTGCATGTGCTTGGGTTGACACTTGTCACCCATGAAACTGCATGCGTTCCTTCCATTTGGAATTTGCTTGTCCTTCCAAAAAGAACTTAAGATAAAACATATATTTCACATGGTCTTTTTGGAATAATATTAAAATATTATTCCCAAGGACTTAAGCCCCTAGGCTCAACACTTAGCCCCTTTTCCCACCTTCCAGCCTCTAATCCCTTGCCCACTCTGTGGAAGTTTAGTCCCCCATCACTCATTCATCATGGTCGGTCTGCATGTGGCAGTGTTTATATTTTTATTAATAATGTGCATAGATACATGTACAAAATCAGGCTCTTGGCCTTCAACACTCAGGCTCTCTGGCCTAATAATCACATAAGCCCACCAACTTATATTAACTTGGCTCACCAGCCTATAAAAACATAATTACAATTCATTTCATAAACATGATTTACAATAGGGCTCGGCCTTGGGGACATTACAATCTCCCTCCCCTTATTTCTGCACTGTCCTTAGTGCAACTTTACACTGCTTCTGCAAGCTTTTCAAAATTTCCAAAAAGATGCGGGTACTTTGCCCGCATAACATCTTCATGCTCCCATGTTGCATCCTCAGGACCGTTCCAGGTCCACTGGACCTTTACAAGCCCTATAGCTCGATTCTGGAGCTGTTTGTTTTTCCTGTCCAATATGCGCACATGATGCACTTGCAGGACACCTTCTGGTTCCACTTGAATCACATTCCAATCGATAACATGATTAGCATCAGGTATATATTTCTTAAGCAATGAAACATGAAACACATTATGTACAGTCATAGATGCAGGTAATGAAAGATTATATGCAACTGGCCCAATCCTTTCCAGTATTTCAAATGGCCCACAAAATCTGGCTGCCAACTTGGCGCAACTTCCCAGCTTCAAGGAACTCCTGTTAGTTTTCACTTTCAGGAAAAAATGATCACCCACTTTGAAGGGTTCTATTCTTATCAGCATAACTTTTTTTCCTGTCCTGGGCAGCTTTCAAATTCTGTTTAATTTTTATCATTTGGTCCTCCATCTCCATGAGCAACTCTGGCCCAACTACTGCTCTGTCAGCTGGATTATCCCAGCTCACTGGAGTGTTGCACTTTCTTCCATAAAGTGCTTCAAATGGGCTCATCTTCAATGATGCATGATACCCATTATTTTAGGCGAATTCTACTAAATGCAGGTAGTCTTCCCATCTTGATGGTTTCTCCATCACGTACATTCTTAGCATGTCCTCTATTACTCTGTTCACCCTCTTTGTCTGTCCATCAGACTCAGGATGATACGCTGTACTAAAATTCAGATTTGTTCCGAATCCTTTGAACAGTCCTTTCCAGAAATTCGAGGTGAATTTTGGGTCCCTATCAGACACAATTGTTTTAGGAATTCCGTGCAAGCGTGCCACTTCTTTTAAGAAGATATCAACAACATCTGCTTCCTTGTGAGTGGTTTTCAGTGGAATAAAATGGGCAACTTTTGTAAGCTTGTCCACCACAACCATGATCAAATCATACTGCTTGCTTGTTCTGGGCAATCCTGTAATAAAATCCATGGTCACCACTTCCCACTTCCATTCAGGAATGGGTAAAGGTTGCAGCAACCCTGTTGGGTGCCTATGCTCAGATTTAACTTTTTGGCACTCCATACATCTGGCGATGTATTCAACGATCTCTCTCTTCATACTTGGCCAAAAGTAATGGCTTTTGACTGCTGCCACAATCTTTTGATATCCAGTGTGTCCAACATAAGTCACGTTATGCATTTCTTTTAGAATCACAAGTTTCAAACACTGGACATTGGGTATATACACTCTGTTTTTGCACATAAGTATTCCCTCAGCTTCCAAGGTGTAATTTTCCTCTTTCTGTGGTCTCTCGCACTGCTGTAGCTTTGCTACTAAGTCTTTGTACTGCAAATCAACATTTTCAGCTTCCAAAATTCTACCCTTGATATCAGTCCTGTACATGCTAATGGTTGTAGCTTGTAATTCATGCACATTTCTGCTGAGTGCATCAGCCACCTTGTTTTCCTTCTCCTTGATATGCTTGATATCAAAGTCGTATTCGCACAGAAACTCCATCCACCTACTTTGTCTAGCATTTAAAGTTGGCTGATCAAACAAATATTTCAGACCGTTGTGGTCTGTTCTCAATTCAAATCTCCTTCCCATGAGGTAATGTCTCCATTTCCTCAAAGCGTGGACTATTGCTGCCAACTCCAAATCGTGAGTGGCACAATTCTTTTCATGCTCTTTCAGATTCCTGGACTCATAACAAATTACAAATCCATCTTGGCTAAGAACTCCTCCCAACCCTTCCTTACACGCATCTGTGCACACCACGAAATCCATATTTGGATCTGCAATCCTCAAGATTGGAGCGCTGGTTAACAACTGCTTCAATTGCTGGAAGTTGTTCTCACACTCTTTAGTCCACTGAAACTTTTTCTCCTTCCTTTGCAAGGAAGTGATAGGGTGAGCTATCTTTGAGAACCCTACGATAAACCTTCTGTAATAGCCCACTAGACCCATAAAGGATCTAACTTCCTCCACATTCCTTGGCACTGACCATTCTCGGATGGCCTCAACCTTCTCAGGATCCACGATGATCCCTTCCTCTAAAATAATGTGCCCCAAGTAATGGATCTGCCTTTGATAAAATGAGCATTTGCTCAATTTGGCATACAGTTGGTGTTCTCTCAACACTTGCAACACCATTCTTAGGTGTTGTTCATGCTCTTCCTCTGACTTGGAATACACCAAGATGTCATCCAGGAAGACTATGATAAACTTGTCTAAATAGTCCTTGAATACACCATTCATCAAGCACATAAAAACAACATGTGCGTTTGACAGTCCAAACGACACCATTGTGAACTCGTAATGACCGTACCTTGTTCTAAAGGCGGTCTTGTTGATGTCCTCATCCTTTATTCTTACCTGGTGATATCCCGATCTGAGATCTATCTTCGAAAATATTTTCACACCTTTCAACTGATCGAAAAGATCGTCGATCCTTGGCAGAGGATACTTGTTCTTGACACTTACTTTGTTCAACTGTCTGAAATCAATGCACAACCTCAACGTCCCATCCTTCTTCTTCACGAATAGGACCGGGGCACCCAAAGTTGACACGCTGGGGCGAATGTACCCCTTCTTTAGAAGCTCTTCAAGCTGCAATTGCAACTCTTTCAGCTCTAGCGTACTCATTCTATAAGGAGCTTTCGAAACTAGAGCTGCTCCAGGCATCACATTTATAGAAAAATCGATGTCTCTCTTTGGAGGTACTCCAGGTACCTCCTGAAATACATCCTTGAACTCTGTGAGTACCTCATGGTCTCCAATATTTGAGAATTCATCTCTGGATTCTTCCTCCACACAGGCTGCAAATAATTGACAGCCTTTCCTATAACACTTCTTCAGCTGCATGGCTGAGATTTCTCTAACAGCCACAACCCTGAGAATTCCTTGGATTGTTTTCCGATTTCCCTCCTCATCCAGGCATGTAAACCTCTTGTTACGACAGTCCATAAGGGCATGGCGCTGGTCCAACCAGTACATCCCAATTAAGCAGTTGTAAGAACCTAAAGTCATAATATTCAATTCAGCCTTCGTGCTCAGTCCTTCCATGTCCACAGGACAGGACTTCACCAACTCAACGACTTTCCTCTTGGTTCCTGTAGCCAACTGCACTAACCAAGACTTTTCCTGTTTGCTTCTTGATAAATGCAAACTTTCCACCACCCTAAGATCTATATAACTATGGCTAGCCCCTGAATCGATTAAAATAATAAATGGTTGGTTGTCAATCATACCTTCCACTTCAATCATGTTCGATTGAAATTTAGCTTGTTTGTTGTCCAGGGCTGCGTAGATCCTTGGCATTCTATTGCCCATGTCCTCCACTGTTTCAGCTTGTTGAACATTATGGACAGTTCTTGCTTTGCCATTTTTATGGGGACAATCTCTGTATTTGTGGTTCCCTTTACAGCCCCAACATTGAATGGGCGTCTGTCTCTACCTTTGTTCCCCCACTTCAGCCATTCTCGGCTCTCTAAACGATAGATGTCCTTGAGAACTATTTCTGAAAAAGGGAGGTTTGTTTCCCTTCTACCTCCGTTCCTTCTTAAACTTCCTCTGGTCATCCCAAGCCTTCCGAACGGTAGGCTTTTCTCTTTGCTATTCATATAAGCATTTAACCGTTCTTATTGTTTCTTCCATAGTCTTAGGATCATCATACTGAATCTTGTCACCAATGGCAGGTGGAAGTCCACTCAGATACCTCTGAATCTTGACAACCTCATCTTTGATCAATGGAACATGCTTCAGTAGTTCCAAGAAACTTCGTTCGTATTCATCAATGGTCATGCTGCCTAGCTTGAGTTCGAAGAACTCCTTCATATTTCTATCATAGTATCTTTTAGTCAGGTATTTCTTCTAGAAATACTTCTTGAACTCCTTCCAAGTGATATCTTTCTCTCTAATGTGCTGCACCTGCACAAACTGATCCCACCACATGGATGCTTTTCCTTTTAGTTGATACATCACAATTCTTCCTTCTGCATGAGAGGAGTAATTTTGCAGTTGGAAATATTTCCTCATGCCAAGCAACCATGTTTCAACATCTTCCTCCTTCTTATGTTCTCCATCAAATGTAGGAGGCTTAATCTTATTCATATCCCCTTTCAATTCATCCATCCCAGATCTCCTATGCTTTCTGGTAGGACATGGGCTTGAACTATTGTGTGCTTCCTTACCAGAATGCTTTGGGGAGCGACGATGATGTCTGCTACCACTCCTCGATTTTCTTTTTATCTCAGGGGTCCTGACACTTCTTGATCTTCTTTTCCTCTCAGGGGTCTTGCGACTCTCTGTCTTTCTTGAGTCACTCCCCTTCTCAAATTTCCTTTCTATTCTTTCCAGGCTCTTCAACATTTTTAAGTTGAATTCACCCTACCGATCCCTGACTCTCATGAGCTTACGACTATCAGCTCGGTGAGCCTGGGCATCTTTCTGCAATCTTTCAATGAGTTTCAGCATATGTCCTTCCTTATCCAATTCTCTTCCGTGCCCATTGGAGTTCAATCCTTCGACTCTCAGGTTGACATTCCTTCCTACCCTTTGGTCCTCTGTTTCAGAGGCAATTTGCACCTCTTCCAATTCCATACTCGGCATCGATTTTCGGTTGTCCTGACACTCATTGAAATATGCACACACAATGTGCAGTCAATCAGATTTTTTCAGGCCTTATTCCTTAATAAAAAACACAACAGTCATAAACCAATGTGAGTGAGAAAACGTTTTGACTTCACAATGTTTTTTGAGCTCTGACGACTTTGCAAATTTCGGGACTTCTGGCTTCAGGGTTTTGGTCCACGAGGCTCTCACACTCGCTTTCAGGTTTCGGGTCTTCGGTACCCGTGAGTTCCTGATGCAGTGACTCCCAACCCCTTGTCACTCCAACTCCCAAATTCTGAAATTCCGATTTACTTTACTCTCCGGGCCCACAGTATGACTGTAGCCCTTAACCATGGTGGCACGTGGCATGCTCAGGAGGGTCCACGTCACCTTCGGTGATGTCATCGGGTCCCACCATTCTCGCCTCTCTTCTTGACTCGTTGGCATGTGGTGCACATCCATGTGTCCACGTCCATTCCAATAGAAAATTCAACGGTTAGACTTTTCTTGGATCTACTGCGCAGATCCTTTCGACATTTCGGGGTTTCTGGCATCGGGAGTTCGTGCATCTTCACCTCTCAAACTTCCGTTTGCCGAAATCATGAAATTACGGTCTATTCTTCCACTTGATCCGACGGTCACTTACGATCTACGAAGTAGATCATTTCGGGATTTTGGGTTTCTCTATTTTGTGACTTGTGAAAACAAGGGTTCTTTCCCTTGGGTTTTCCGGGTGCCGAAACGCCGACCGACATCCACGTTTTCCCCGATGGACGGTCTCGACAAATTCGGGATTTCGCGTATCAAGATTTCCACGTTCCCGTGCAACTCGAAAGGGGTTTTAAACCCTGCACACGTTTTTCAGATCTGATGGTCACGAGGGTTCTCCTTTTCATTGAACAGATCCTACAGCTCCAACACTTCTAGTGTGGAGTTCTCTCTCTCCCTGTGGCCAGATGCCACCCGACTGTGGTTTCATAACACCGCTACACCTCCCGAGCTTGGTAACACAGTCAAGTAACTCCTTGACACTCATGAACATTCAAAGGTATGAAATTGGTCCTCCAGACACAATTTCTCCTCAACTCTCAGTCCAAAGACCACTCAATTGGCCCATCTAGGCTCAACGTCGAAACCTTCACTCTGATACCATTCTGTGACACTCTTTCATACTGTAACGCCCCCATTCCGGACCGGGCATGCGCTACTTCGCGGAATAACAATCTCATAGTTAATTCTATATATAAGACATGCATTTAAGCAAATGAAACACATTTAAACTCAAAGTAAATATAAGAATTACTGCTACTATAAATAATCAATGGATTTAACATTAATTCGTATGCACAACATAATACTCTTGAGTTTGTCCCATACCTCTTTAGCAGTGATGCAACCCATCAATTTGCTAGCAATGGTTGGTGCCAATGCTACTAAAATAACGTGTCTGTCTTTTGAATTACAACTCATAAGCTTCTTCTCATTTGGATCGGTAGGAGCATTATTTTGGATTACATAGCCATTTACAACTGAGTACCAAATGTCTACTCCCAAATCCGTTAGGTAAGTTTTCACTCTATCACTCCAGTATGCATAATTTCTTCCATCAAATTTTTGAATCCCATTTGAAATGTGCTC
>SNQJ01S0002550.1:169911-224324 GCA_010110895.2 Picea sitchensis | reverse complement strand
CTGTGTGTACTTTATGTGTGACTGATGGTCTTTACTTTTACTGTCCATATGATGTATATTGTTGATGATCACTTGAAGGAAGATTAATAATATTTAAAAGGTATAAAATTGTTTAAGCTCATAAACAACTGATTCACCCCCCCTCTCTGTTGTTTTAGTATTTCCAACACTTTGTTCCAGGCAGGTGTACTTCTTTGGGGTTTTACTTCATTATTGTCTATTTAGCTGGGATTATCTGTTTGGTGGTGACTTGTGAGGGGGAAAACTTGTCCTTGTCTTATTATCCTTTTGTCTCCTCAAAACCCCAGGTCACCAGGGACGTCTCCCCTGGGCCTCACCTCCCTAAATAGAAAGAACCTCCCCATTGTGGTGACATTGGGTGGGATAGGTTCCTGTTATGCCAGTTTGGCCCTCAAAAACTCAAGCTTTTATCCTTACTACAAACTGTGCGATAACAAGGCCAAACCCACTTATCCCTCTAGGATAATTGTCCTCACAGATCAACTCAACTCAGTGATAGATGATTACGATCTGGAGAATGTCTTTCACACATGGCGCTCCCATGTGGACTTTTAGAGGCTACTCAGTTTAGAAACACTAGGGTCAATTCCGCATAGTGTGTGACGTCAAGGTCAACTCCCTTGACGTGTCCTCATGTGCTCTACATAAGGGACGTGTCCTCATGTGCTCTCCACAAGGGATGTTGGGCTATAATATGAAACCCACTTATCCCTCTCGGATAAGTGTCCTCGCAAATAAACTCAACTTAGTCACAAAGGAGTACGATTTGGAGATTGTCTCAGGAAGCTGCAAACATCAACACTCCCTCTCAATGAGAGAGGAATTCTCTGCCACACCAGGTCTGTCACAAAAGTACTCAAACTTTTTCCTAGTAAGGGGTTTGGTAAGAACATCAGCAACCTGCTCATGTGTAGGAAGCTACCACACCAGTACTTCCTTCCTCTGCACCATGGCTCGGAGGATTCAGAAACAAGGGGAGAAACAAAGATGAAAAATTTTCAGAGAAGCTGGATATGAAATGGAGGGAAATGGAAAAAATATATATGTGTGTGTGTTAGTCATGGGGGATTATGCATTAGCAACATATATGTTTTCAATAACTAGATGGGGAGTGGTTGTGGTCTTGGTCTTGGGAGTGCAATATCTCCAAACATTAGGCACCTTTGCTATGAACCTAAGAAAACTCTTCATTAGGTTCAAGTTAGTAGACAAGCAATACTAACTCAACAGGTTCATACCTCCACCATCATAAATCACTAGCTCTATGTTATCCATGCAAGTGAAGAACCTAACTACGAGGCACCAAAGTTGCAAGATGTCCTTAAATGACCTCAGAAAGTACCTATTGAACCTAAAAGGCTTCCACCTGAGAAACATCTCAGGTCCAACATCAATCCACCAAATATTAGACCTTATAGAGGTACCCTTACCAACAAAGGATGGGAATTGAGAGGTTGATTTAAGATGCAAGAATAAAACAAATCCCTTAGCATTTGTGATCTTGATCTAAAAGTCAGAAATCAATTTTAGTTAACACAAGGTCCTGCATATTCTCAAGGATAATTTGGACATGATGAAAAAACAAGAGGGTCAAATTCAGATAGAACAAGAAGGCAACTTCAAACCCTCAGTTGGTGCCAACTGCTCTCTCCCACAAGAAAAACAGTTAAAGTATTGAGTATTGGCATGCTTGAGGAAGGCCGAAGAATCATTATTTATAAGTTTTGAGGCTCACTTTTAGTGTGAGGGTTAGTGTAGATGCTTTTATGATTTTTTCCTTTTTTCATGGTTCTTTTTTGAAATCCTAAAATGTTTCGAGTGAGAACCAAAATGTGGGACCGGTGTTTTTTTTATGCCAACACACCATTTCAAAAAAATGAAAACAACCCTACAATGATTTGGCGGTGTTTCCCCTCTATTTTAGTGCATAGAAAAATGCTCAAAGACTATAGAGTATTGGCATGCTTAAGGAAGGCTTGAGAGGCTTTATTTATAAGTTTTGGTGCTCACTCTTAGTGTTAGGGTTAGTATAGATGCTTTTAGGATTTTTTTTCCATTTTTGTTTCTTTTTTGAAATCCTAAAATGTTTCGAGAGGGCCGAAATGTGGAACTAGCATGTCTTAGTGCCAAAACACCATTTCAAAAAAATGAAAACAACCCTGAAATTTTTTGGTGGCGTTTCCCCTCTATTTAAATATCCAAAACATGGAATGACATTTTGGGGGACCTCTAGAGGAATTTCTAGTAACTAAAATCTGAGCTAGTTGTGGTAAACTCCCACCAATATACCACTAGACCATAATGCAACCAACGGCTTTCTTAAGTGAAATTTAATTCTCTTACATTATGGCATTTATCTTTTTAGGTTGTGAGACCATCTAAAGAATTTGAAATATTCTCTTGGTAAAGCTTCTTTCAAAATAACTAAAATTGAAATGAGAATTTTCCTCCACAAACATTGAACACACTAGGATCAACATTGGTTGTTACCTCATATAATTGTTATCTTTATGTTTTTCATGTAGGCTTTCAATTTTTAAAACTAGCATAGATTCATCTTAAACCTGGATCTATCAAGCATCGAGAGGGATCCAATTTGTTAAGGTGTAATTTTTTATTATTATTTCATTCCATGTCAAGTTTTTTTTAATTGAGTCCACTTTATTTTTATGATTGCTATTTTTTTAACTGAGCACACTTTTTTCTTAATATAGCGTTATCTAACATAACATAACATAACACTAACGCCTCAACATCTCCTCCATACCAAGTTGTAAAACACCTTACTACTCTCGATGCAATCAAAGTCCAGGAAAATGTAGCAAACTGAAGTGTGTTAGAACCTCTTCCTTTTCATCTTTCATGATTAGACCATAATGATTAGACTACCCTCACAAATCTATGAACCTCAATGGCGTTCACTATTATCGGTTTCGTCTTCCACTTGGAGGAAATCCATTTAAAGTTTTTAATGTGGGCCTTTGGTTATGAGTTTGTTAACTTTAGAATTACATAGCTCATCATTTATTTATAATTATAAGATTTCATTGTACAAAAATATTGTAGCGTCATATATCGTGAGCAAACTACTAATTCATTTTAGGTTTATCCTTCTCTCTTGGTTTAAAGCTTTTTTACCTGTTCTTTCAAAATAGAAATTTTGAAAATATGATATAGGCCTGTACAATTTTGTTTGGCTTATCTATTTTTTCGAGTGATTAGTTCTAAGACCACCTAATAATAGCTTACATTTGGGTTTATAAGTATAATTATTTAAATGTGCTTTAATTTAATCGAGTATTCTAATAATTCTAAATTGAATTTGGATTCATGAGTATGTGATTTTGTTTGCATCTTGTAGACAATCTTACTTTTGTATTTTTGAATAATAATGTGATGCAACTCTAAAAAGTATTTAATAATGGTATTAGGTATTTTATACCTAGGATTTCAAATATGTTCTTTGTTGTCTTTGTATATAATATTGTGTGATATACTTTTTTTTTTTTTTTGACAGAAACGGTTAGAGGAGCTTTGTATTAATAACAATGGACATGACACCGGGGTTCGTTACATCGATAGAAATTTGCTTGTAAACTTGAGAACATAAGTCTAAATATCCTAACTCAGTACTAGTTCTCCAACACAAAGACTATTTCAGCGAGCCTGAACAGCTTCGCGTCATTACATCACTTCTAGGATGGAAGTTTTTTTCCTTTTTGACACTGTTTGCCATTCATTGTTGTGGTCAATGGAATGGCTTTCCGACGGGCCTAAATCTTCTTCCTTATCGGCTAAGTCTACCTAGCTTGAGGCCAGGGGATCTTGCTGGGTGGGCGACTTGGGAGAGTCTTCTGCTTCCCCCTTAGAAGGGGGTTTGATTTCGTCTTCAACTTCTGCCTCTTCTGCCTCTTCAGGGGTCTTTCTTTCAGGGCGCGGTGCCGTTGGTACCCCGTCCACCAAGTGGGATTCGACGACCTTTTTTTCCCGGGCGGTTTTCCACAGTGACGGGCTAAATGCCCCGTTTCGAAACAATTCCTACACCTGAAGCTGAGATTCTCATAGTCAAGTTTTTGGGTCCTTGAGTAGTCCTTACCTTGAAGAATAATTTCAGCTGGGAAACCTTTGGAGAAATCCATTTCCACACAAATTTGGGCGAAGGTGGAACGGGCTGGCTTGGAGTCCGGACTTCTGCAGAGGAACTTTCCAAGGCCATTGCCAATCGAATGAAGAGATTCATCCCCCCAAAAATGCAAGGGCAAGTACGTGAGTCTCACCCAGACCGGGGATGAAGAGATACAATCCATGGAGGGGTCGAAGGCAGGGGTCCAGTGTTGCATGGACAAGCCTGCTCTGCCCCAAAACCATGGCTCGGAGTTAAACACTTAGTCTCTGTCGCTTGTTGAATAAAAAACTACCACAAAAAACCCTTTTGCACAAGGGCAGGGGATGACTTCTCCGTCTAATAACGGGTACCATTCGGAAGACAACCATGAGATTAAATCTGGAAGAGAGGGCCAAAACCCATTGAATCTGCAAACTAGAGCATGCCTGCTGTAATGGCGAGCATGAGTTAAGGCTTCTTGCGACATTGGGATGGAAACTGCCGGAGCTTCAAGAACTATTTCATGTAGACCGGAGGGGTGACCTTGAAGAGTTGCAACCTTCTGAACCGCTACAAGCAGACCGGAGAGGGACCTTTGACGTGAAGCCACCTCTTTGAAGGAAAGGGTCGACACCAGAGGGGGAAATCCTGAGGATGTTGTCGAAGGATCTCCCGAAGATGCACCTGCAAGAGAACTCGGCCCACCAGATGAAATCGCGGACGAAGAAGGGAGGTGCGCAGTCTTTGCCGCGGCCTTAGAGGCGCCACCGTTTTTTGGGGACTAGGGGGCCGCCAAAGAAGACTGCATCTTCTGCGAAGGGGGGCGAGGGAGGCCCGCAGCCAATGCTGCGGCCTTACAAGAAGCGCCACCGTGCAATGGAGATGAGGGGGCCGCCATTGAAACGCGGTTGCAGCGCAGGAGAGCAGGAGACGCCGGGTCGGCGACCTTCAGGAGAGCCAGGAGCACGGGAGCGATTTTAGGTGTGTGATATACATTTTAACTTTAGTTTGTAAATTGTTTTTTTATTTTTAAATAAAGATAGGTAAAGTAATGTTTCTACAACACATACATTTTAGAGATGTTTCTTTTATCTTGATGTGGTAGCTATTCTATTTTTCAATATGAAAACATATTCATTGAAGTGAAGAGGGCTTATGATATTCAATTCTCAACCTTGTTAATGAAACCTATTGATGTTGACAAACTTTTAATGTTACCAACATTCAATTGCTTCCCCAAAATCTACACTTCATGTTACATAAATTTCCAATTTGCCGTAATTATAAAATTCTTAAACATTCAAGTTTAGTTTCCAAAATCTCTGATGTCAATCTTGCCCATATATAGTTAAAATAAATTGCATTTTCATTCCAAAACATACCCAGATTTATAGAGATATTAATTCATAGAGCTTCAAACCAACTGGGCGAATTGTGAGCTCGCGCTACATCCAAAAGTTAATCTTTCTATAAAATAGAGAGAATCTTCAACGCTTGTTCTAATGGCGATTCAAACTTTAACGAGCACAAGACTTATGTCCAAGCATCCAAATATTTATCATGTTCACCCAAATATGAATAATATAATATCCGAGCACTCATTCTTGTTGAAGTTTTTACTTATACAACTAGCACTTACGGTTCTTCTTTATTATTACAATTATTTAGCACATTAGCTGCATAAATAAGATCACTGAAAGAGAGGAAATCACATGGACAATAGAGACACACAGATTATCCTCGGAAACCCTCATGGTGAAGAAAGCCCAACAAAAATTCCTCAATATAGATAGACCAAACACCGAACAAAATATCCTCCTCTACTCCTTCACTAGGAAGAGTAGCACACCATTTGACCAAGAAATACCAAGATAGACTAGAAATCCTCCCCGATGTCACCCCTAGTTGCAGTAGGTTCTCCTCCAAGACTTGCGCACTGCAGAGCTGAGTGTGTGTGAGTCCAAATGAGGCACTAGCCTCTCTTATAAATAGTGGTATGGCCAACCTATAGTTAGGTCTGGGTCGACCTGTCACTTTACCCTCTTAATTTACAATTAACTGTCAAGGCACAATAAGGCCTAATTAAATACAATATAATAATATTATTCAACTCTCTCTCAGGAATATTCTTCGAAGTTACAATATTTCAACACTCCCCCTTAGCAAGAAGGGTATTCTACTGACAACATTAATAATAATTGACTGGACTCAATACATCATCAAGAGGAGGGTACATCGTCATCAACATAGGGAACACTGTCGGTCATATCTATAGGTCATCAAAAGTTTTTCTCATCATCAACATCAATAGAAATTGAACATCATCATCATATGCAACGCAGAATTGGAGTAACATCATCATCATTAACAACATGAAGCTGGAACATCAACATCAACAACACAAAGCTGGAATAACATCATTATCATCAACAACATGAAACTGGAACATCAACATCATCAACAACATGAAGCTGAAACATGATGATGATCATCAACAACATGAAGCTGGAACATAAACATCTATATGTAGCAACAGAATGAGGCAGGTGCATTTAACAACAAAATTTGTGGTACTTTGACACATCATCCTTGCCGGACCTTTGGGATATACCCAGGAATCATAAGATTCCCTAGGATATAGGATCCTAACTAAGCTACCACTACTGACAACAACTGGCATATACATGAACAAGTACTCTGACAGACTGTCCTTACCGGACCTTCAGGATCTGCCCAGGGATGATCAGTCCCCTAGGATACAAAATCCTAATTGAGCTACCCGCTATTGGTCAGGATACCATAGTATCATTAGCATCAGTTCCCGTTTCGAGGGAGGTCCTTTTCGGACTACACCAAGCTTGTCTCGGAAGTACTCAAACTTCACATGAGACAGAGGCTTAGTCAACACATCTACAACCTGCTCATCCATGCCAACATATTGGAGCTTTAAAACTCCCTTCTGCACCATGTCATGAATGTAGTGATACCAGATCTCTATGAGCTTCGTCTTATCATGGAACACTAGGTTCTCTGTCATCTTTATGGAACTATGGTTATCACATAAAATCATGGTAGCTTCCATCTCCAGATTGAGCAGACTTGTCAACAACTTCTGAATCCATATGGCTTCACAACTGGTGGAGCAACAATATTGGATTACTTCCTGCTTTGCCACGAAGTCATGGCTGACCCCAAACTGAAACAATATCCTGAAGTGATTTTTGTGTATGAAGCACTTCCAACCCAATTTGAATTAGTATAACCATACAATCTGAATTCACAATCTCCAGTATAATAGAGACCATAATCCAACATACCCTTAAGGTATCTCATCACATGCTTTACAGCTACAAGGTGAACCTGTCTGGGCTCGACCATATACAGACTCAAGGTCTTCAAAACAGAGCATATATCTGGCCTGGTATTCGTGAGATACATCAACGAACCAATGATCTGTCTTTATAGAGTAGCATCAACTAAGTCTGACAAAGTATCAACCATGAGCTTCAAATTTGTTTCCATGGGTGTGGCCATGGATTTACATTCCAACACGTCAAACTTCTTCAATATTTCAACCACATACTTCTCTTGGTTAAGGAAGATCTTCTATGGGCTCTGCCAAACTTCAAGACCTAAGAAATAATGCATCGTGCCTAGGTCTTTCATCTCAAATTCTGCAACGAGCTTCCTTTAGCAATCTGTGATGAGATTTTCTTATCCTTTCAAGAATAAGTCATCCACATATAGTAGCAATACAATTGGCTCATCATATATAACATTGAAGTAAATATTAGAATCAACTTTACTCTTGGTAAATCTCAAGCTCGTCAGAAAACTATCAATCTTGCCATACCAAGCTCTTGGAGCTTGCTTCATCTTGCAGACACGAGTCTTCTTGTCCTATACTTCGAAACCAAATTTTCACATCACATTGTACCAACCTGGTCAACTTGATCAACTGCAACCTAATCTACACAATCATTTGCTATCTCTATATGCTTTCTACAAAGCACTATCTATCTCACTTCCTGAGAGTATGTCCTCTACTTTTTATGCAACTGTTCCTTTTGGAACCGGAACTCTGCACCTGCACCTGCTATTTCTGAAGCTGAGAATGACTGCTCTATTCTCATTATAGCTTATGAAATATGAGAGTATCTCCTCTACTCCATCATGATGACATATTCATTTTCTCCCTCTGAATCTCATACTATATCAAAATCATGGTTGTTCCGATTGTCTTCATGAGCACTGGAACTATTTATTCGATTTCTAGAGCAGGTGTCTCGTCATAGTCTTCTCCCTCTTGCTAGGAGAATCCTCTGGACACAAATAAGGCTTTATATATATTTATACCGTTATATGCAACATGCTTGTTTTGTTAGATCAATCTTGGAAGTCACCATTGACTTCCCTTTTGGTCTCATGGAAAAATCCATATCCCAGTCCTTTTGACTGGCTTCCTCCTCTGCCATTGAAACAAGGGAATCTTCTCAGGATATTTCATGTCTCGTAGAGGTATTTGAAGCTACGATCTAGTCTTATAAACTCACGACACATCTGTCTGTCAGTCCTGGAAGATATCTCTTTTTCCCATCTGATCCTTTCCGAGATCAAACTTACTTTGAGTCTTGATTTATTCTAAGTCTACAAAAAATTCTTAGTCTCTGCAGGATATACTTGGTGTTGAATACCAAGTGTTAATATGAAAATTTGAGTTAGACTTCAAACGAATTTTGCTTCATGTCAAGGTGGATTCATTATCCATTGACCAAGTCTACTATGATTTCTATTCTAATGTTCGATCATCTTTGGAGCCTTCTGCTCCTTACAATCAATCTTCATATGAGATAATTTGTATCTCAAAAGTAGCTTCTTCTTCATCTTCTTCTTCGATACATGGATGTATACAGTCATATATACAACTTGGATAGTCCGTTTCATTGTAATGTCCCCATTTTGGGACATTATAACTTTACAGAGTGTTATGCCTACCAGAGTAGCCAGATAGGGGTGACATAGAGTTCGGGAGATATTGAGGGGTTTTAATGGGCCCGACTTGCTTCATTCATCATCAGGATCCATTCCGCACAACTTGGTTTTGGTTTCGTTGCATTCCGACGATTTTCGTAATTTTGAGTTATTATGGGTCATATCTTAATTAATTTTAGTAAGAAGGTCACAATGGGCATATTACTTGGAGAAACCTCTTAGTGTAATAGCTCATCAGAATTGAGAAGAAGAGCACTACATGATAAGATGATGAGAAGTGACTTTCAGTGGTCGGAGAAGCCATAAGGATGGATAAATCAAGTTTTAGAGGTAAAATGATTAATTAATTAATTAATTAAGTGATTTAATCAAGGAATAATAAAATAAAGTAAAAGTTACTTGGAGGGAAAAGGTCAACAACGAATTAGGGTTTTGGAAATCTATAAGAGAAGAGTCAGCGACCAAATTCATCATTATGTAGATTATGACTTGTCATTGAGGAGAAGAGGCGCATCTCAGGAGAGATAGTTCAGTGGATTCTAGGAGGAAGACACCAATTGGCTGATTTCGGTGTTGGGAGACACACCCTAGTCATCGGGAAGATCATTCAGGTCTTCCATCATTCTTTAGCAGCAATTACACAGTGTTCAACAACAAGGGCGCATTCATCCAGAGTGAGGGCATAACTTCTGAGAGGGTTTTTAGTCGACTTATCCCATCCAGGGAGAATTCCAAGATTTCCCTCCGACCCATTTGAGAGGAAGGAAAGGCGCATATTTTTCCTGGTTCCTCATCAGATTCCGACGGTGAAATCAACTGGGGCGCATTTTTCAGACTTGGATGTGCGACACATTTGGCGGATACATTTGGGGTTCCAGAGCGAGCATCAGGCCATATTTAGGGAAACCCTTTCGACCCATTTCCCAGTAGAGCAAGGCAATCATTTTGAGACACGTCTCATCCGATTCCGACAGTGGAATCACTAGGACACATTTTGCCAAAGAAAGAGGGGCGCATTCCCCCAGGGGGATCCATCCCGGGTCCAAACTCACCAGAAAAAGGGTCCGACAGTTACCAGTACTGAGGAATAGAGCAGGACGCATCATTTGGGACAATTTCCAGGCCATTCTGAGAAGTATAGCTCCCAGGGTGAACTTTCCAGACTTCCAACTGTTACCGTCAGAGCTGCCATAGTCCCAATGCATCCATTGATTCCGCAGTGCTCCCATATTTTGGGTATTATCTTTTAGTTGCTTATTTGTGTTCCGGCTAAGATCCTTTGTCTATTGATCTAGTCGAGTATTGTCAATTTATTTAGCCACATTCAACCATTTTGTAATCCACATAGATATCATAATACAAACTTTGCAGTCCTTTGTAGCATTTATTATTTGTATGATCATTTATATGCTATAAGCAATTAATCCTACACACACATTAGCAACGTTTCCTAGACTAGCCAAGTCAGGAACATTACAGTGGTATCAGAGCTAGTTTTCCTGCTAGCCTAAGGGGGAAATCCGATAAGGATCTAGATACATCATTACCAACGAGTGGATTGACAAGAGCACAGATGGAGCCTACACCCATTAGATGCAGGGAGCGTTGCTACAGTTGCAAAGTGCCTTGGAATCCAAATCATAGATGTAGGGGTAAATGGAAGGTTCACATCGTTGAGGTGCACAATGAAAGCGAGGATGAGGAGATGCATGTGAATGAAACCATAGATGCCTATTTGGACCAGTCCAATAAGGCTAGTGACTCTTGCGCATCTGAGGGACAGTTGTATGGACAGGATGATAACACATATCCTTCATCTTCCCCATCAAGTAACGTTGAGGATTCAACACTTCAGCATAGTGATGACACTTGTGAGGATTCATTTGTGTTGGCACTTAGACATGATGAGATTAGGAAGTTGGATGAACTACTGGTGGGTGTAGCCATGGATTCCAGGAAGTCATGTATGGAGAATGATGAGCTTCCTATGATGAGTGAGCCACATTTTTCATCTTCTCAGTCACCTATGCTAGCCACAACACATGGGGATATCAATGGCATTCCTGATATGGTTGAGGAGCCTTGTGTGGGGATTGTACACAAGGAACATATGGATCTGCAGACCCATGAGGAGAGGTATGGCTTGGAAATAGTTGACCTTAGACATACCTATCAGTATGAGGAGAGTGAATCACCACTCTTGGATATTCCATTGATGGACCAAGTTGTGGAGACCGACAACATGTTTTGAAACTTACTCCCAGGATCGATCTACAATGATGAGGATGCACTCCTTATTGGTCGGAATGACCATAGCACATGTCTGGACACATCTGTATGGGATCCATGCACAGGTGATATTAGTAGGGCGAGTGCACGGGAGGATACAAATTCCCATACAAGATATGGTGCAATTCAGATAAGGGTCTCAGTTGGTGATGGCGTGTAGTGGTATACATGAGGACTTAGTAGCACATGGGACAATGGGTAGTTAAATGCCTTATATTTTGAGGAGTGTGTTGTTGGGGATTCCATTGTTGACACTAGCAGTGAGAGTCATGAGGTAGCACCTCAACGGGATTGTGACCAGGAGTCACGACACTTGGCAGGACAATTGAGAGTCAATGAGGACATGATCATGGTAGCCACTAGATGCATTGATGATACACATGCATTGGTAGCAGGTTATTGTTAGAGGGCCTCGATGGCACATGATAGTTCAGATGGGGGACTTGTCATTGATGACTTCCATACACTCAGGGAGAGAGTGATTGTGATGAGGGTCGACTACCAACAATTGTTGAGGTATAGGGATTACCTATTTGAGGTTGGCGAGATGTATCACAAGGAACTGAGGGAGTAGGATGTTGAGGTGGACCGACTCACTCATGAGTTGGTGAGCACACAGAGATTCTCGGAAGGCACACAGACAACCCTTCAAGAATCAGAGTCCAGATCAAAGGAGCTCCTTGATGAAATTAGACAGAGATCCACTACATCTATTTCAACAGAGAGTCAATGTCCCTTTCCAAATAAGAGCTCCAGAAGAAGAGGCTTAATGGTCTAAATCACCCCGTTAGACTATAGACAGGGCCAAAGAGGGGTAAACAGGGTTACTAGAGGTCACTCCAGTCACATGTGTTATATTTGAAAAGTGACATTGAGCTAAAAAGGGTTAAAAGCGCTTTTAAGTCATTATGAGCTAAAAATAGAAGTCAACAGTGAATTAGGGTTTCAACAGTGATTTAGGGTTTTGGAAGTCAACAACGAATTAGGGTTTCAACATGATTTAGGGTTTTGGAAATCAACAACGAATTAGGGTTTCCATGATTTGGGTTTTGGAAATGTATAAAAGGAAGGGTCATGACCTAATTCATCATTATCTGATTATGACTTGTCATTGAGGAAGAGGTGCATCTTAGGAGAGAAAGTTCAGTGTATTACAGGAGGAAGACACAGGTTAATGATTTTGGTGTTGAAGACACACAGTAGTCACGAGGAAGATCATCCAAGTCTTCCATCATTCTTCATTGATTCCTTGATGGATCATCCAAGTCTTCCATCATTCTTCATTGATTCCGCAGTGCTCCCATATTCCGGGTATTATATTTTAGTTGCTTATTTGTATTCCGGCTAAGATCCTTTTGTCTTTTGATCTAGCCGAGTGTTGTTATTTTATTCAGCCATAGTTGCTACTTGTATTCCATCTAAGATCCTTTGTCTGTTGATCTAGTCGAGTATTGTTAGTTTATTTAGCCGCGTTTTGCCATTTTGTAATCCACAGAGATATCATAATACAAACTTTGCAGTCCTTTGTTGCATTTATTATTTGTATGATCATTTATATGCTGTAAACCTTTGATCCTACACACACATTAGCAACGTTTCCTATACTAGCCAAGTCAGGAACATTACAGTGGTATCAGAGCTTTAGTCATGAGTGCTCGTGACTAAAGACAATGAGTGCAGCAGAAGACCCAGAGGGCTGTGAACACGTAGGTGATGAATATGTCACTTACAACATGCATCATGAAAGAAGGCATAGGCTTGATTTCCCCCCTTTTCCTCCTAGCTCAGAGGAAGAGGAAGAGGCACAAAGAGAAGCAGAGAGAAGGGCAGAGCGAGAGGCTGACCGCGAGGAAAAGAGGATGCTAGGAGACAGATATGAGTGACCATAGGGCAGTGGAAAGGCCCCCGTAGATCCAGAGGCATCTTTCATGTAGGTTATCAATGATATGTTAGCTAGTCAACAGACCGTGTCTCTGTCCTTGGCACAGGTGGTTGATAGATTGGCTAGAGTGGGCACCCCAGATACACAAGTCCCGTATGCAGCACAGGGGAACTCGGGAGTAGGCAGTAGACCCCAGTCACCCTCTCGCACATACACCTCTGCGAGTAGGATTCCCAGACCCTTGTTTCCTAGTTTCCAGAGGGCACCCTCGGTAGCAACACCGCCACCGATACCACAGAGGCCACCCACTCATGCTGACGAAATTGCAGAGTATAGGAGGGAGTACACAACATTGGGTCATGACTTCCATCAGGACATGACCTTAGTCGAGTACTATGGACTCAGACTCAGGAACCTCCCCAGAGAGCCGCAGAGGGGAGGACCACAACAACAACAGGGGCATAACCTCGATTTCATCTGAAAAGTTGGGAAAATCACCATCCCTTCTTTCGACGGATCATCCAAATACACCTCCAGAGCTTGGGTACAGAAGCTAGACACGTATTACAATCTCAACTAGATGACTGAGACAAAAGCCATCAGTTTTGCGACCTTACACTTGGAGGGTGAGGCACGCGAGTGGTGGTACCATGGACTGGTGACATTGGGTCATAGTCGCATCATATCCTATAGGGATTTTACAGATAGGCTCATGGACAGGTTTGACAGGAAGGATCCCGAGATACACTTTAGGGATCTAGCCCAATTGAGACAAACTGGCACAACAGAGGCGTTCATCACAGAGTTTCAGTGGGTATCCGTGGCAGTGACAGATATATCAAAGCCCAAGCTGATCATGCTATTCACAGAAGGACTCACAAAGCCTTTGAAAGGATGGGTGAAGGCATACAAGCCTCCCACTTTGCAGGATGCCATCCTTTGCACTCAGTGCCAAAGACTAAAAATTTCTCCAAACCATTTGTGCCCCAGAGGGATCGATACAGGATTCCATTCCAGAGAGAATGGAAGGGAAAGGAGAAGTTGGATGATGAGACTAGGTGATAGCTTATAAGGAAAAATCTTTGCTTCAGCTGCAGAGATCCTTGGGTCCCAGGCCACAAGTGTATGGGAAAGGGAGAGATTCATTATATTGAGGTAGCAACAGACATCGTCGACAATGAGGAGGAGGAGCAAGACAGTGGATCCACTAGTTCAGAGGAGGAGTCAACACCAACAGAGGAGAAGCCTCCCCGTAGACCACCGACACCGGTAGGAGCCCATCCTCCAGTAGTCCCACAACTGTCAGAACAGTCTAACAAGAGGAAACCAACAAAGGGAGGTGTCATAGCGACCCTTTCTGGTGTTCCCAGGTATGATACCCTCCATATCAGAGGGATTATCCAAGGGCAACGAGCAATCGCCCTGATAGATGGTGGGGCCACCCACAACTTCATTGACGCTTCACTAGTATCGAGATGGGCACTTCAGACACAGGAGTTTGAGGGGTTTGATGTTGCGGTAGTAGATGGCCACACAGTGGAGTGTCTAGATAGAGTTCCAAACTTAGAGATGAAGTTAGGAAACTACACAGTGAGAGACACATTTTATGTGGTTGACCTATCGGACATAGATGTGGTTTTAGGAGTTTAGTGGATGATTACCTTGGGAAAAATCACTACCAACTACCAAACCTTGGAAATGGGATTCATAGATCAGGATGGGAAGAAGGTTGTTCTAAGAGGTATGTCGATAGGAGCACCCAAGACAGTTTCAACCAAGAAGATGGAGAGGATATTAAGACATGGGGAGGTAACATGTGCCGCAGAATGGTTGATCACTACTCAGAAGGATTCATAAGGTCGACAACAATACCATACATAGATCAAGAATTTATTGGGACAACATCAACAAGTCTTTGAGGCAATTCCACTAGGGAGACCACCTGACAGGGGGTTTGAGCACACCATTGAGTTCGAGGAGGGGGCCAAACCTATGATCACCCCCCCCTATCGTCATCCTAGGAGGTTCAAGGATGAGATAGAGAATGCAATCAAGCAATTGCTGGCAATGGGACACATCGGACCGAGCAACAACCCATTTGCTTCTTCAGTTGTCTTAGTTCTGAAGAAGGATGACACCATGAGGATGTGCATTGATTACCGAGCCTTGAACAAGAAAACCATCAAGAACCGATACCCTATCCCATGCATTGATGAGTTGATGGATGAACTGCATGGGGCAATTTTCTTCTCAAAAATTGATCCATGCTCTGGATATCATCAGATCAACATCCGAGAGAAGGACATAGAGAAGACAACATTTTGATGTCATTTTGGACACTTCGAGTTCCTGGTTATGCCATTTGGGCTAACCAATGCACCCACTACATTCTACTCTTGCATGAACCATATATTCAAGGATCAGTTAAGAAAATCAGTCTTGGTTTTCTTCGACGACATCTTGATCTATAGCCGGTCATGGCAAGAGCATATGAGGCACCTGGATGAGGTGTTGAGCATCATGGAGGCACAATCATTATATGCCAAAGAGTCCAAGTGAGAGTCCGGTATGACAGAGCTGATTTACTTAGGCCACATCATCAGTGCAAAGGGGGTACAGGTGAACCAAGAGAAGATGACGGCCATTCTGGATTGGCTGATGTCCAAGAACGTGACAGAATTGAGGAGCTTCTTCGGGCTGTGCAGCTATTACAGGCGGTTCGTCCGGGGTTTTTCTTATCTTGGAGCACTGCTAACAGATCTTACCAAGCATGGGGCCTTCATATGGACCGAGAATTCATAGGAAGCTTTTGATCACATGAAGGAAGTCATTGGCACTTGTCCAGTGTTGGCACTACCAGACTTCACCCTGCCATTTGTACTAGATTGTGATGCATCTGGCGAAGGGATCGGTGCAGTTTTGATGCAGGGAGGACACCCCATTGTATTCGAGAGCTGAAAGATTAGTCAACCTAAGAGGTTGTACTCCATTTATGACAAGGAAATGTTGGAAATCATGCATGCCTTGACCAAGTTCAGACAATATTTGGTGGGCAACAAATTCATGGTCAAGACCGATCACAACAGTTTGAAGTATTTCCTTGAGCAGAAGGACCTCAGTGAGCACCAATAGAAATGGGTGAAGAAGGTACAGACATTCGACTTTGACATAGAGTATGTCAATGGGAAGAAGAACATTGTGGCCGATGCATTATCGAGGAGACCTGCGACATGTTCTTTGATGGAGATTTCAGCAGATTGGAAATCCCACTTGTTAGTGGAATTGTCCAAGAACAAGTTCGCTTGTGAGGTGATGGATGGGCAGATATAGGATGACCGGTATAGGGTCATTGATGATGTCATATTTTACAAGGATAGAGTCTACTTGGTTCCAGATTCAGGGCTTAAGAAGAAAATCCTCACCGCAATTCATAATTCACCTCTAGCAGGCCATCAGGGGTTTTTCAAAACCTACAGACAGATCAGAGAGAGGTTCTCATGGAAGGGCCTCAAACAAGACGGTATGAGACACATCAGTGAGTGTGTGGCTTGCCAGCAGAGCAAGTCAGAGCATTCTCTTCCAATAGGGCTACTTCAACCACTTCCCATTCTAGAGCATAAATGGGAGAGTATATCTATGGACTTCATCAACGGTCTATCGAGGGTCCAGGGTAAGGACTGTATCTATGTAGTGGTCGACAGATTGACCAAGTTTTCTCACTTCTACGCCATACCGACAGAGTAGAACGCAGTTCAGGTAGCCGAGATTTTCTTCAAGGAGGTCTTCAGACTTCATGGGTTGCCGAAGAACATCATCAGTGATAGGGACAGTCGGTTCATAGGGACATTTTGGAGAGACTTGTTTCGGTTGGTGGGGACAAAGTTGACACCTAGCACCAACTATCACCCTCAGAAAGATGGGCAGACCAATATTGTCAACAAGCGGGTTGAAGGGTATTTGAGGAACTATGTAGGAGGACAACAGAGAACGTGGGTAAAGTGGTTACATTTAGGAGAACATTGCTACAAAACCACCTTCCACATGTCCATTGGTATGACACCCTTCCGAGCATTGTAAAGATATGATGCTCCCACTTTGGTAGATTTGGTCTTTGAGGAGAGAAGAGCTCCCAAGGCCAAGGATTGGATCATAGAGAGTCAAATGATTCTCAAGTTGTTGAAAGAGAACCTACAGATGGCGCAAAACTGACAGAATATAAGTGCGGACATGCACAGGATAGAGTGTAACTTTGAGGTTGGAGATTTGGTTTTCTTGAGACTCCAACCCTATAGACAGTCATCTCTGAAGAAGATTGGGGCCGAGAAGCTAAAGCCTAGATTTTATGGTCCTTACAGGATCATGCGCCGAGTAGGTGAGGTTGCTTATGAGCTAGAGCTTCCATAAGGGAGAAAGATTCATAACATGTTCCACATGTCTTGCCTCAAAAAGGCAGTGGTAAAATTCATTAACACATTAGAGGAGCTTCCTCTGTTGGATGAGGAGGGATAGTTGGAGTTAGTTCCGGAGTTCCGGGAGCTGAAACTAAGGAGCAAGGTCATCAGAGAGTGTTTGATCAGATGGAGAGGGCTTCCAATAGAGGACGCTACTTGGGAGAGTGAGTAGGTGTTGCATCACCTTGGACTGGTATTGCTTGAGAACAAGCAATTTCGGGAAGGGAGGAATGTAATATCCCTTTCCAAATAGGAGCTCTAGAAGAAGAGGCTTAATGGTCTAAACCACCCTATTATACTATAGCCAGGGCCAAAGAGGGATAAATAGGGTTACTAGAGGTCACTCTAGTCACAAGTGTTATATTCGGAAAGTGACATTGAGCTAAAAAGGGTTAAAAACGCTTTTAAGTCATTATGAGCTAAAAATAGAAGTCAACAGTGAATTACGGTTTCAGCAGTGATTTAGGGTTTTGGAAGTCAAAAACGAATTAGGGTTTCAACATGATTTAGGGTTTTGGAAATCAACAACGAATTAGGGTTTCAACATGATTTAGGGTTTTGGAAAGCTATAAAGGAAGGGTCAGTGACCTAATTCACCATTATGCAGATTATGACTTGTCATTGAGGAGAAGAGGCGCATCTCAGAAGAGATAGTTCAATGTATTCTAGAAGGAAGACACCAATTGGATGATTTT
The DNA here is from genome assembly GCA_010110895.2 of Picea sitchensis. Classification (NCBI taxonomy): domain Eukaryota; kingdom Viridiplantae; phylum Streptophyta; class Pinopsida; order Pinales; family Pinaceae; genus Picea; species Picea sitchensis. The sequence continues at coordinate 205,889 of SNQJ01S0002550.1, read as the reverse complement.
AGTGTTGAAAGACACACCCTAGTCACCGGGAAGATCATCCAGGTCTTCCATCATTCTTCATTGATTCCGCAGTGCTCCCATATTCCGGGTATTATATTTTAGTTGCTTATTTGTATTCCGGCTAAGATCCTTTTGTCTTTTGATCTAGCCGAGTGTTGTTATTTTATTCAGCCACAGTTGCTTATTTGTATTCCGGCTAAGATCCTTTGTCTGTTGATCTAGTCGAGTATTGTTAGTTTATTCAGCCGCATTCGACCATTTTGTAATCCACAGAGATATCATAATACAAACTTTGCATTCCTTTGTCGCATTTATTATTTGTATGATCATTTATATGCTGTAAACCTTTGAACCTACACACACATTAGCAACGTTTCCTAGACTAGCCAAGTCAGAAACATTATAGATATATCCCTCAACTACATTGCAAGAGGATGTTGGTGGTTTAGTAGTGGAGCACCAGTTGAGGGAGGAGCATGAGGAGTACCCAGGATCACTGATGAGTATGGAGAGATATGATCCATAGATACATGAGGATGTCCATAGGTCACAGGGACCACCTTTCACAAGGGGTGTTGAGACAATTGAGCAAACACGTACACATGGGGATTCCGGAGCCAGGGGTAGTTATGAGGACACTTCCATTTGTGTTCCAGGATTGATTGACCTTCATGTAGAGGATGACCCCATAGTACACCCAGGATCCAGGATGTTGCAATTGCATATAGGAGATCACATGAGTATGCAGGGGCACACAGTGATGAGTGGTAGTTCACAGAGACATACAGAGTTGTACAATGGGATTCAAGGGGATGTACTGGATTGCAAGGAGGATATGTACTTAGTAGAGCATGGAGATTCCTCTCCCTTGTAGCAATATACAGATATGGGAGATCACCTTAACTGTAGAAACAATTGCGTGAGTGATGATGTATGGAGAATGATTGACCCGTAGTTGGTGGAGGTACCTACCGTTGTACCCGATGGTTGGTGTTCAGTGATGAGTACAAGCAATTATTTACCATGGGTGCCAATGGATGAGATTTTGGTTAAGTCCTTTGGATTGACCAAAGCATATGATACTTTCCATTCCTATAGTTGGTTGCAGATATTTATGATAGCATTTCCCGATACTTTCATCATTGACAACAACATAGGGGGAGCTAGACAGTGGCATAAGACATGGAGAGGTTGTAGGTCGAGACCACTTGACATGAGTGTCTTGATTGCATTCATCAGGATAGGGGTGGATCATCAGGGGCAGACGGTTGAGGCCATGGGCATGATGGGGAGTATCCTTGTCCATGGGACATAGGATATCTTAGAGGTTGCTACATATTCAAACTCTCATTAGGATGATGGTGGAGTGATTTTGACAGTTACCAGTAAGGCACACAACCAGTTAGTGGGGATTGGAAGTGATGAACTTGCAAATTTGACGTGGGATCTGGGAGTCCATTTGGTCAATAGCTTGTTTCTTGTTATGAGGATCCGAGAGTGGAGGGTCTAGTATGGATACTTTGAGCAGACAGTCATGATCATAGTAGAGCAACATCGACATGATGGTCCTTGTCAGAGACTAGCATGGGACCCTGGGATTACAGGACCAGACATTTCATTGACTGATGGAGAAGAGAGGATGTTTGCAGGGGGGAGTCACTTTGATTTTCCATTGAGTTTCAGTATTGGGGAGAGCACGTCACTGACTGGTGATTATTTGAGGTCTTGTAGTACCTCACTATGGTAGCAACATGTTTAGTCGATGGGGGTCGTGTTGAGTTTGGTATGGTTTGGTAGGATAGACCCATTTTGGGTTGAGGCCATATGTTATTTGCAGGAGACTCATGGTGTTGATACGTTACATAACTATAGTCCATAGGGCATTGTATTTGACACTCTGATATGGGATCCAGGGATTGGAGTGCTTGGTAGTTCAATGTTTGATGGAGTTTCGTTTCAAGTAGAGTGGTTACTCAGAGAGTTGACTGAGATTCCTTGGCCATTGATCATTCTACTCATCAAGAGCATGTGGGTGTCATGGATGGTGAGCACTTGGAGATACCACATCTTGAGGGGAGTCTACCTTATGTCACACATGTGGATATGAGACCTCGATATCATATGTAGTCAGATTCATTTATTGCTTGAGGACAAGCAATATTCCGGCAGGGAGGACTGTAATATCCCCATTTTGGGACATTATAACTTTACAGAGTGTTATGCCTACCAGAGTAGCCAAATAGGGGTGACAGAGAGTTTGAGAGATATTGAGGGGTTTTATTGGGTATGACTTGCATCATTCATCATCAAGATCCATTCCACACAACTTGGTTTTGGTTTCGTTGCATTCCAACGATTTTCATAATTTTGAGTTATTATGGGTCATATCTTAATTAATTTCACTTAGAAGGTCATAATGGGCATATTACTTGGATAAACCTCTTATTGTAATATCTCATCGGAATCGGGAAGGAGAGAACTACAGGGTAAGATGATGAGAAGTGACTTTCAGTGGTTGGAGAAGCCATAAGGATGGATAAATCACTTTTTAGAGGTAAAATGATTAATTAATTAATTAATTAAGTGATTGAATCAAGGAATAATAAAATAAAGTAAGAGTCACTTGGAGGGAAAAGGTCAAAAATGAATTAGGGTTTCAGCAGTGAATTAGGGTTTTGGAAAGCTATAAGAGAAGAGTTAGCGACCTAATTTATCATTATGCAGATTATGACTTGTCATTGAGGAGAAGATGCGCATCTCAGGAGAGATAGTTCAGTGGATTCCAGGAGGAATACACCAATTGGTTGATTTCGGTGTTGAGAGACACACCCTAGTCACCGGGAAGATCTTTCAGGTCTTCCATCATTCTTCAACAACAGTTACACAGTGTTCAACAACAAGGGCACATTCATCTAGAGTGAGGGATCAACTTTTGAGAGGGTTTTTAGTTGACTTATCCCATCTAGGGAAAATTATGAGATTTCCCTTCGACCCATTTGAGAGGAAGGCAAGGCACATATTTTGCTTGCTTCCTCATCATATTTCGATGGTGGAATCAACTGGGGTGCATTTTCGAGACTTGGATGTGCGACACATTTGGGGTTCCAGAGCGAGCATCAGTCCATATTCATGGAAACCCTTCCGAACCATATACCAGTAGACCAAGGCGATCATTTTGAGACACGTCTCGTCTGATTCTGATGGTGGAATCACTAGGACGCATTTTTCCAAAGAAAGAGGGGCGCATTCCCCCAGGGGGATCCATCCGGGGCCCAAAATCACCAGCATAAGTGTGCGACAGTTACCAGTACTGAGGACTAGAGCAGGGCACATCATTTGGGATAGTTTCCAGGCCATTCCGAGAAGTATAGCTCCTAGGGTGAACTTTCCAGACTTCTAGCAGTTACCGTCAGAGCTGCCATAGTCCCAACGCATCCATATTATCTTTTAGTTGCTTATTTGTATTCCGGTTAAGATCCTTTGTCTGTTTATATTGTCGAGTATTGTCAATTTATTGAGTCACATTCGGCCATTTTGTAATCCACAGAGATATCATAATACAAACTTTGTAGTCCTTTGTCGCATTTATTATTTGTATGATCATTTATATGCTGTAAGTGATTAATCCTACACACACATTAGCAGTGTTTCCTAGACTAGCCAAGTCAAGAACATTACATTCATATCTCATCTAATATGTTTCCTCTTGCAACCATCACTATATATCCCTTAAGGGTTATCACCCGTGACCTGCTTGGAACACGAACACCAAGGGAGAAACAATAGACAAGAATAATACTCTTTATAATAATAATAAAAACAATAGTGAGAACGATCGTCACAGTAGGTCCTTCAAAGATATTACTTGTGACCTTCCTGCAACAAGGGTAAGAAGCAAGAAATACAATAATAATGAATGAAAGAAACACTCATCTAGTGTTGTGATCAATCATTCCTCCATGGTAACCTGGAAACAAAACAAGAAGTTTCTCTTAGAGGAGATGTTGTTTATATCTAGTAAATGATTACAGTGAGCATTTATCTCAATAATGCTCACATGCTACTAAGTATTCAATAATAAAACTTTTCAAAGATTGCTATCACAACTATAGTGTTTAGCATTTATCAAACTTGATACGTGTAAATTTGAATCTTATCAATTTAATCAATCAAACCTGGAACCTAGAGTCTTGTCCTCAAGAATGAGTGTGTTTCTTTTCTTCCGAGTATCCTTCATTCAAGATGACAAGTATTTTCTTCAACCTATCCTCTATACTAAGATGATATGCTATCTTGACAGAAATCTGAGTTCGGGAATAAACTCGATAATCTCAACTTTAATCAATCTAATACTTTGAATTTAATTTTGACCAATGGTTAGTGTGATAAATTCAACAGATCAAAATGCAACCTGGATATTTATAAGATTACAATAACACAATAACAAGTATAAGCATATCAAAGTAATCAAACCTGGGGTGCATAGTTCCTTTGAATCTTCTGGATCTGAAATCCCTCTGGATCTGAGATCCCTCTGGATCTACGATTGTTGTTTAAGCCAAAGATCCTTTCTCCTGTAAATACCCTTTAGAATAATTACACAGTTTGAACATATGTAAGTACATACCTTTGACAATAACGACATGTATTGGCACCATCTGGTAGCAGCGACAAGCAATACCGAACCTTTAAAACTTTGAAGGTGCTTCAACTTGTAACTTAAAGTTAGCTGGATATTTGTTAGGGTAAGGCGCACTAGGATAATAAAAAGCAGTCCTGACACTTCACAATAACTTTCACTGCCACTGGTGTTGCAATTGGCATGAAGGAATTGGTACGAAGGAATTGGCATTGCAACTTGAATTGATACTGCAACTGCAACTGATACCGCAACCGCAACTGATACTGCAATTGGAGCTGCAACTGGTACTACAACTACAACTGCAACTTAGGGTTTTATGAGGAAACCCTAATTTCTTAAATTTCAGAATTTTGATCCAGGGACTAGATGAGACTGTTGACCACCTATTTAGACTAGGGGTCAAAGTCATGTATCATGAAGCTATGTACTTGATGGTGCAACTTATTTTGAAGACTTATGGTTCAACAAGGAAATTTTTCCCCCGACACATCTTTCTATGTAATTGGAATATTCGCTCCCCTGTGTGGGATAATAATTTAATAGGTAAACATGAGTCAATTTTTTAGTTAGTTACCTAGGAATTTATCATTAGGGAAGTCCTTTCATCGAGTGTTTTTTTTTCCTTAGTTGATTAATCTGGCCTTATAAGCCATTTTAATTATCCTTGCGTTTTTCACTCACAATAATTCTCCAAGTGGTGAAATGTGTTCTAATGATCAATCGCATGGGGTGAATAAGGTCCAGGTATGTTTTAAATGACCATGCTATATACATTCTATAGTTTTGCGGAATTCTGTCAAGTTTTGATAGTTTTTTTTTTAATTTATTAAAATTCTCCATTTAATGGGAATTTTAATTATTTTTGATGTAAAATGTAAAAAAATGGTCCTTGGGGATTTTTTATAGGGGTGTGAGTACTCAAAAAAAATGGAAGAGGATCCCCTACACCCTTGGACCAAGTTTCAACTCATTTGGACAAGTTTTTTAGGTCTTTGTCCATAAAGAGTCCAAGTCAGTCTAGAGTCGACATTTAATTGCTTTTAATTGGCTAAGGTAAAATAGCCAAATGTTGTAAGAAGGGATTAAAGACATGAGAGAGAGTGGGAAAGGCTTCCTAACCTTTTTCCTAAGTTGGAAAAATAATTTTCCACTTAAAGAACCCCCCTTTCTTATCCAATAAATCAAAGTGATGTTTCCCTAGGAAAAGTGCACCCCCTTGCTCAACTACTTGGTCAAACTAAAAAATAAAAGGGAGTTGACACCAAAAACCTTAATTTCACCACCTTTGATGCCTAACTTCATATTTGGGTTACTGAAAAGGTGGTTTCCCCCTTCCCCACTCACACCTCAAACTCTAAACATGACTAAAACCCTAAAAGTGTGCCCACCTTGAGATGATATCCCTCTTTTGATGGATGCCACTTAGAGATCATCCAAGAGGGGTATCTCCTCTCTCCGAAGTATAAAATAATGCCTACCCCTCCTCATTTCCACATCTATTGTCAGAGCAAGTTTATTCTACCCAAATCTCTCCCACTCCTCTCTCTCTCTTTTTCTCATTAATAGAAAATCTTTGGAGGATATTTATGGTGCATTGAGAGTCTTCTTGATGCTGTGATTAATTCATTATTGATGTGATATATTGATTTGTTCTTGTGTATTCTTTGTTACATTATCTAGACTAGGAGATCCGTCCAAGTATTTTTCTTGGAGAAAATAGATAGTAGTATTGCTATTTATTTTTTGTGAGTTATTTCATAAGATTTTGCAAAGTATTTTATAGGCTCTTTTGATGTACTCACCTCCTTGTTAGTTTTGTAGAAAATATTCACTTTTTGCAGGTCACCAAGGGGTTTGAAGAAGTAAATTTCAGATATGAGAATTTACTCCTCTAACCAACATAAGCCTCCAATAACTTTCTGTTTTCATTTCCTCTCTTGCCATCTGATTTGAAACAAATTTATGTTAAGGGGTGTGAACTGCCACCTAGTCTGAGTTAACTAGTCTATCAGTCTTCAGTTAACTGACTGAAACATAGTGAAGTGAGGAGGAGATGAGGGAATCATGATTAATGCGCTAGTCTGGTGATGATTCCAAGGACAATGCACATTAGATGGCGATGATCCCAATGTTGCATGGTGATAATTCTGATGTAGCATCTAGACTCCACTCAACTGATCAAACTGAAGTGAAAACTGAAGAGAATATTCTCCCTAGAGGAATATTCTTCCTAAAATATAGGATACTGAATAACGACTAATAAACAAGGAAAAATCTTAGGAAAAATAAATCCTAGGTGTGTGTGAAGTAACTCCAACACCCCCTCTGAACATCACTATAGTGAAAATAAAGAATGGGTACCGACAACAAGGCCTTGTTAGGTACCCAAATATAAAATATACACTGAAATAAACGAGGAAAGAGGGAAAACCTCATGGGAAAAATCCGCCCTCAAATTACAATGCATAAAAAAAACAAAAATGAGGAGCAAAAAACAATTGCTAAGCAATTGTGTCCTTCACTCCAAAAAGGCCTTGCAACTATGCAAGTTTGTGCTTGTTGAATATTTTGTTGAAGATGTAGATGTCTGTACAGATCTGATGAAGTAGATGCACTATTGATATGTCTACGCATATCCACTTTCTCTTCTTGTAATGAATAATATCCAAATAAAGTTTGGATGAAACTTTGAAAATCGTGCAACCGTTTCCGGAAAAATGCTGAAATTTTGTTGATTTTAAAAAGATCATAACTTCACTTCCCGGACTCTGTTTCAGACGATTGTTTCTGCAATTTTTTCTCAGAAAAATATCAATATTGAGTCTGATGTGTGCGGATCCCTTTTTTTCTACTGACATGAATGCATTTCACATGGAAAAAGTGTCTGCATGTGACCCTTGAGATGCATGCCATATATCTTCCACATGAAATTCAACAAACAATTCTGAAATGGAGTAGACATTATTTGCAATTAATGGAAGACAAATTTTTGTAGATACTTGTGTAGAAGACTCTTCAGAATAAAATGTTTGATCTTCTGATGGATTTTCTTCTATCTCTATCAGTTCAACCTCCTGCATGAAATCTTCCTTATTCCCAAAAAAACCTCCAATCTGCCCCATAATTCGTTTGGAGTTGAGTCTTGTGATTCATCATATACTTGGTGGATAATTTCAGGACAAACAAACATGCAAATACATCCTATGGCCATATCTTGTCTATTGAGAAAGTCCTTTTTCTCATCGGCAGAATCAAGCTCTACTTCCATTGCCATAGTTATTTGGTACAAACTTCTGCATCTGAGGAAAAGTAGAATTTTTGGCTTCCATTCCAAATAGTTATGAGGTGTGAGAATTATTGCAAGTGAATAATCCATCTTCCCGTGTTCTTCAATATTCAGTACTTGCAACAATAATTTGGTGTAGCTTTTTCTTAGCAGTCCGTCGGCTCTGATACCATGTAAATGTGTTGAACCTGCATATAATAGATCTAGCTAGAAAATACTACACACATTTGCAGAGAGAAATTGAGAAAGAAGAAGGAGAGAAAGAATGGAAGAATTCTCATTAACCATTTTCCACACTCAAAGAGTGAATAATTTACAATAGATATAGGATACATGAGTAACTAATGCGCCATAGTGGTGGTCTAGAGTGAAATATACCTGATCCAGCTGATCTAGATATCTACTGCTGAACTATGGTTTTGGCTACTGAATCTGATACTCTAGGGGTTTCTGAATGCATTTGAGTTATTGTATTATGATGTTGGTGACCTTTTCATGTGTGTTCCAGTTTATTATATGTTTTAGCAGTATAATTCAATGCATTCGAAATAAGGATAACACAACTCACTGATATATATATAATGCTAGAAAAGTAGGAAATACAATAATAACTGGAAGCAGATATGATAATCGTCAGTTAGATCTCATGGATCGTCACTGGAATACAAACTAATAAATAATAAATACCCGTGACCAGAAGAATGGGTGTTGGTCTGTGCATGCATGGATGAATCAACAAAAATCAGTCTGACAGCTCACGGTAGCTGCTGTAGAATCCAAAAAACTCGCCCTAATGGAAATCCTCGTCGGAATGAGTTGGAAACTGTCTCAAAAGATGCGCCCTAGCCTCTAGACTGTTCCTGATGACTTTCATATTAAAGATCCAACCTCTGAAGCTCCGGATCTCACCCCATGGGGGTTTGTGCACCTCCTGGGATTAATGAGTGTGACCTAGTGATTCCACCAGAGGAATCTGATGATGTATATCTCAAAATGATCGTCTTGGTCTCCTATGTAATCGGTCAGAAGGTGTTCCTCAGATATGTACCAGAATGTCCCCTAGAACCCCAAATGTGCTTCCTCTGGAGTTGTGCTCTAAATGAATCTTTTTCACTTTTTGAAATATTACACCATCGGAAACTGAAGACAGATGGATCTATAGGTGCGCCCTGGCTAGCTCTCTAATGGGTCGGAAGGAATCAACCAAATCCTAACTGTCACAAGTGAACATACAAACTCCCTCTCAAACACTTGCGCCCTCACTGGCTGAGCTGCACAATCACTGAACTAGACACTATAATGCATGGTGAAATACCTGGATGGTATCTCCGATAGGCCAGGGTGTGTCTCTCAACACCAAAATTGATCAATGGTGGTGGTTTCCTCTAGAAATCCACAAAACAACAAGGGGATCGATTTCCTCCTCTGCAAATATATCAACATCAAATCATAACATAATAATGAATTAAGTTTCTTTACCCTTCCTTTATAGCTTCCTGAAACCCTAATTCGTTGTTAACCTTTTCCCTCCAAGTGAATTTTACTTTATTTTGGTATTCTTTGATTAAATCACTTAATTAATTAACCATTTTACCTCTAAAAAGTGATTTATCCATCCTTATGGATTCTCCGGTCACTGAAATTCACTTCTCATCATCTTATCCTGTAATTCTCTTCCTCCCGATTCCGATGAGTTATTACACTAAGAGGTTTCTCCAAGTAATATGCCCATTATGACCTTCTTAGTGAATTTAATTAAGATATGACCCATAATAACTCAAAATTACGGAAATTGTCAGAATGCAATGGAACCAAAGCCAAGCTGTGTGGAATGGATACTGATGATGAACGATGCAAGTTGGGCCCAATAAAACACCTCAATATCTCTCGAACTCTCTGTCACCCCTATCTGTCTACTCGGGTAGGAATAACACTTTGAAATGTTGTAATGTTATAATGTCCCAAAATGGAGACATTACATAGAGTGATCTGGACACACACTAATAGTTATGGGAGTAAACTGCCACCTAGTCTAGTCTCTCAGGCAGTTACGAGAGTGAACTTCCACCTAGTTTGAGTTAACTAGTCTATCAGTCTTCAATTAACTGATTGAAACAAAGTGAAGTGAGGAGGATATTAGGGAATCATGAGTAATGCTCTAGTCTGGTGATGATCCCAAGGACAATGCGCATTAGCTAGTGATGATCCCGAGGACAATGCACATTAGTTGGAGACGATCCCAATCCTAGATGGTGATAATCCCAATGTAGCATCTAGACTCCACTCAACTGATCAAACTGAAGTGAAAACCAAAGAGAATATTCTTCCTAAAATATAGGAGATTGAATAATGACTAATAAACAAGGAAAAACTGTAGGAAAAATAAATCGTAGGTGTGTGTGAAGTAACTCCAACAAGCATCCCAAGAGAGTCTCTTGGGCTTGCATTCTTTTCCATTAAGTTAAAAATCTGTATTGTAAATTAGTTGGGTGCCTACACCTTGCAAAGTGATTTGGCTATGCCAATCCATGCAATATCGTAAGGCTAGATGATTTAATTTTTTTGTTTTTATTTTCCTTTGTTTGCCCCACTTCTCTCTTAAAGAGAAGGTTGTGTGGCTAGTTTAGCTATTTCATTTCAAGTTATTTCCTTTACATGCACTCACCTTGGCACAAAATCGATAGGCTTGTCCTCCTCCTTGTGCCATTGTTGTGAGGTTGTCTAGTCATTTAATTTACATTATTTTTCCCACCTTTGTCCTTAAAGAAAAGTTGTGTGGCTAGGCCTTTGTAAATTCTCATTTCAAGTTATTTATTTTATTAATTTATGCCCACACCTTGCATTGTGCTTGGCTCTTCCAACCTTGAAATATTGTTAGGTTAGGACCTTTATTTGCTTTGGAAAGTAATCTAAATTATGCCTCACATGTACCCCACATTTCTTTCCCTTGCCACTTTGGATATGGGAAAGAAAGAAAGGGAAAGGGATTGTGAGGCTAGTTTAATTAGGCACTCAATAATTTCATTCTTTCAATCACCAAAATAGGGTGAATTGGGAGGCTGCTTGAGGTTGAAGGCGAAGATGTCTTCATGACACTACGTGTCCCTCTTGTCGAGCGCCCAAGCATTCTAGATCTGACCTGATGAGCTAGGGAAGGACCATGCTTTTTCTTCTTTTTGAGCGCCCAACATTTCCTTTTGGTTGAAGGGGTAGGTATTTGGGGTAGTCACATAGTCTAGGCTTGCATCTCTCACGCCTTGATTCCCCTTAATTCAAGAGAGACTTAAAATTGATTAAAATTTACCTCCACACTACATTCACTACATTTGCGCTCTCATTTTTAGTTATCTTTATTTTCAAGTTGAGCAACTTTACCTTCAAAGCGATTTAATTTTCAAGTTGTGCATATTTTAATTTCAAAGCATTTTACTTTTCAAGTTGTGCATATTTTACTTTGAAAGCAATTTACTTTTCAATTTGAGCAACTTTACTTTCAAAGAAATATACTTTTCAAGTTACTTTTCCAAGCATTTTCAATTCCTTGCTATCTCTCTCATTGTGAATATCTTTATGAGTTGAGGTATCATTGTTTATTGTGTTGAATTCATTCTTTCATTTTGGATTCGTTGTTTAAAGCTAAGCTATTTCATTGTTTAATTCATTGTGTAGATAGTTGATGTTGTATTTAATTTTCTAGATTATCTTGTAATTGTGTAATTGAACTTTGGGTATATTTTAGGCACTGGTCTGTTTATTGTATCTTAAAAAAGGGATTTGCTTGTCATTTGAAAAGTTGCATTTTGCATTTGCTTTTCATTGGGTTGGGCATCCTTATAAAACCAAATTTAACTCCTAGATCAACTAATTCAACATTAACATAGTTAAGTGGGGTCTACCCCCTTTGGCTTCCCTAGGAGTGAGCCTAGATAGAACAAGTCCATATCGAGGTGACAGTGGGTTTGAACTTAGGCTTCTGCCTCCAAGGACACACCAAGTGGGTTGGAGACTTCTCCATGCTTGTAGGTGTGTATAAGGACGACAACATCTTTAGTGTCGTTGCTGAGGATACGTCTCTTATCCTTGGTTAATTGACAAACTCTAATTAATTCTTTAAAAACTAAAACTAAGTAATAAAAATTTTCCCTAATTTTTTTTATCTTGAGTTGTGTTATTCAACATCGATTACTCTCCAAGTGGCGACTCCATTTGATAATTATTTGAGGTATACTACTAGGAGAAATCCGGAAGGGTTGGTTTATTCCTTTCTTGAACCTGAAAAGGTGTATAGGAGGAGAATAAACAAATTTGCTCCTCGTAGGCTACTTGAAAGTCTTGGAGAAGAATAAATATCTGATATCCATATCTTGTTTGCACATAATAATCCTACAACAACTAATTTTAATTCAACTATGGGTTACCTATTAAGGCCATGTAACTTTGCAAATATTCAAGGTTCTCCTCATGCTATTCATGACAAAGCTATTGAGAAATTGCCTGCCTTTCATGGAAATAATGTTGTTAGTGCCAGATCTCACATCTTGAATTTTGAATTAAGTGTTAGTAAGTGGTGTAATGGACACAATCATGAATATGTCAAGATGACCCTCTTTGTGTATTCTCTAGAGGGGGTTGCAGGTGAGTCGTTCTTAGAATAAGATCCTAACAAATTTAGCACCTTGGCCAAAATTAAAAAGGCCTTCAGGGAAATATGGGGTGATCAGAAGGAGGATCATCATATTTTAGATTCCCTTGGTACAACTCAAAAGAAAGAAAATGAGACTATGGAAGAATTCAATAAGAAGTTTAATGACTTGGTAAAAATCCTCCCTGCAACTATCAAGCCTCTTGATGCATATATTTTAATTCATTACATGGAAACCTTTGAGGGAGAAATCATATATCAATTAAGGGATAAGGATACACAAAATCTAAGGGATGCACAAAACTATGCCATAAGGATAGATACAAATATGCAAGATGATAGGAAGTTAAACATTCCTGGTTTCTCAAGAGGTATTTCTTCCAAAACCTTTGAGGAGAAGAGGAAGAAGGTTGGAAACCAAGAGTCTTATAGTGATGGTATAAAGGAGCTTTCTCAATTGATAAAACAAATGGAAGTTAACCATGCTAATCAAATGAATGCCTTGCAAAATAGGTTGATAGCCATGGAGAGGGATCAATCTAGTAGACCCCACCATAAGCCAAATGATAAATGACCAAAGAGAACTCCACCTCAAGATCAAAGGCCACCTAATCCTTTTGAGTCTACCAACTTGGTTGATCACCAAGCTATACATTATTGTAGGCCTTGTGGGGAATTTCACGAAGAATCTACTTGTCCAGTCTTCATTGAAATTTGTGGTGATGAAGGGTTCTCTACATCAGAAAATGAACAAGTAAACATGTGTGGTCGAAAGTATAATGTTGGAATGAATGAATGGATGGAATTAGTTGAGTATGGTGATGATGCAAATTGCATGAATGATGTGGTTGATAGAGCAATAGAAAATTTTGGTCCAAAGCCTACTCCCAAACAAGTATCAGATTTGGCCAGATATGGAGGTTTTTCTTACCAAAGAAATGGAACTAAGAGTCAAGACAAACCTCAACCAAATGTTCCTAAGCTACCTTCTCCCCCTCCTAAATTAATTGTTCCTACAAATATAGAATTAAATGTTGAATTAGGAGGATGGTTGAGTAATGCGAAAATGATGGTCTCTGTAGAATAAATTATGAAGATCCCATCTCAAAGGGAGAAACTCCTCAAAGCCATAGACAATCCTCTTCAGAACAATGTTGACAAGACACCAAATGTAGCTTACCAAGATGCACCTGTAATTTTTCAAAATTGGGATAGAGGGAACGAAAAGAATCAACCAATTTTCCTTTCTCTACTTGTGAACAATCATCTACTTCATACTTGCATGCTTGATTCTAAAGAAATCTCAAATGTTAGGACTAAGAAAGTGATGGAACAGTTAAATCTAAGGATTTCAAGGCCTTACCATAACATTTCATCCATGGATAGTAAAAATATTGAAGTGCATGGTTTGATTAAAAGTTTACAAGTACACTTAGTTGCTTTCCTAGACATCATGATAGAAATGGACATAGCAATGATCGATGTGCCAACTACTTGGGGTATGTTGTTTTCAAGAAAAACAACTGCAGATTTGGGGGAAATATACAAATGGACTTAACTTATGCCACCATTCCCACTCCTGAAGGGGATGTGTTTAAACTAAATAGAGAATTAGAAAGAAGGTATCATGTGGAAGATCCAAGGAATCCCATAAATGAGTTAAAGTATAAAGAAGATGATCTTGGAAATTATGCTGTTTTAAGTAACTCTTTAGGGCCTTTAGAAGAAGAAATTAAAGATGAAAGAGTTAATGAAGTATGGTAAATATATTTTGATGACACATTTTATAGAGCTGGGAAATGTGCTATTATAGTCATTGAATCTCCATCAGGGAAGGAATTTAAGTTTGCATATAGATTGGAATTTGATGCTACCAATAATGTGGCTGAGTATGAAGATCTGTTGCTTGGTTTAGGGATTTGCAAGGACATGGGTGTCAAATGTTTGAACATAAAAGGAGATTCAGATTTGTCCATCCAACAACTTAAGAACAAAATTGCATGCAATTCCAAAAGGCTTAAAAGGTATAGAAATGTAATATGGGACTCCATGAAAAGTCTTGATGACTTAAACCTCATTTCTATTCCTAGAGATCAAAATTTTAGAGCAGATGAATTGGCTGTAGCTTCTTCCAACCTTCAACTTTCCCATGAGTTGATTAAAGAAAATATTTCGGTTGAAGTAATATTTAGGCCTTCAGTTCCAGATAATATGGATCATTGAAAAATATTAGATGATGATAAGCAAGTCATTAGGTTCTTGAATCACATGCAAGAATTTTCTGAATTCCATGTCAATGAAAATGAAGAGGGGTGTAACTATACATAAAATGATTATAACATTAAACCAGTCCCTATATGCCTTATTGCAAAAGAGAGATCGTTTGACATGAAATATGGTCACAAACCAAATAAAGAAACATGTATAAAGCTAGGTGTCCACTTTGAGGTTAACACTGGAACTAATGAGGAGCCTAGGATGGTGAAGGTTGGAAAAATCACACCTACAAAGGAAAGGAAATAAATTATTAAATTTCTAAAAGAATATATAAATGTTTTGGATTTCACTTATGATGAGCTTAAGGTATATAGGGAGGATGTAATTCAACATGTCATTCCTTTGAAGGAAGAGTCTATTACCTTTAGACAAAAGTTGAGACATATTAACCCCAAGTTAGCTGCTTTGGTCCAAGAGGAGTTGCAGAAAATGCTAGCAACCAAAATAATAGCCCAAACTAGACTTTCTTCATGGTGTTAAAATTTTGTGGTAGCTAGAAAGAAGAATGGTCAAATCAGGTTATGTATAGATAAACTTGAACTTTGCATGTACAAAAGATAACTATCCCCTCCCCAAGATGGAAACATTACTACAAAGGGTAACAGGTTCCAAAATGATTTCAATTCTTGATGGGTTTTCAGGTTATAATCAGATCAAAGTCAAGGAAGAAGATAGACATACAACTACTTTCACTACTCCATGGGGTACCTTTGAATATATAAGAATGCCTTTTCTCTTGTCTAATGCTGGAGATACTTTTCAAAGAGCTATGGATTATGCCTTTAAAGGATTGATTTGAAAAATCATTGAAATCTACAAGGATGACTTGATAGTGTTTTCAAAGGATGGGAAGAGTCAAATATGTCATTTAAATAAGTTTTTCAAAGATGTAGGGAATTTGGAATTTCTTTAAATCCAACCACGTCAATTTTTGGGGTAACAGAAGGGAAACTTTTGGGCCACATAATTTCCAAAGATGGGGCCAAATTAGACCCGAAAAGAGTTGAAGCAATTTAAAAAGTCTCTTTGCCTATATCAAAGAAAGCTCTTCAATATTACCTAGGCCAAACAAATTTTGTCCACAGATTCATCCCAAATTATGTAGAAATGGTAAAGCCGATCTATAAGTTGGTTAATAAAGATGTTAAATTTGAGTGGAATGATGAAAGAAAGAAATATTTCAAAGAAATTAAAACCTCCATATATGAAGCTCCCATCCTCATAAGTCTGGATTATTCCAAGGACTTTCAGATTTTCTCCTTTGCCTCTGAAGTTACCATTGCTAGTGTGTTTCTTCATAAAATGACCAAGGCCAAGATCATCCCATTGCCTACATGAGTAGGGCCTTGAATAATGCAGAGTTTAAGTATCTCATGTTTGAAAAACATGCATATGCTTTGGTGAAATTCCTAAAACATTTCAGAGTCTTCATTGGATACTCCAAAGTAATTGGGTATTTTCCTAATTCAATAGTTAAGGATGTATTATCTTAGTCAGAAAGATTAGGCACAAGGGGAAGATGGATTGATAAAATTAAAGAATATGACTTAGAAATCAAACCCACTAAATTAATCAAAGGGCAAGGTCTAGCTAAAATGTTGACTGAAGTAAATGAAAAGGATTTGGGTATGATTTGTCTAAATGATAATCCAAAATGTTCCCCAAACATATTAAGGCTTGAACATGTTGAATGGTATGCATATACAATTTTATATCTTAAGAATCTCACATGTCCAAGCCATATTGTAAGTCATAAGAAAATAGATTTAAGGTTAAAATCATCCAAGTATGTCCTCACTAAAGATGGGCTAGTTTGGAGAAATCCTGATGGAATCATCCTTAGATGTGTTGATGAATTTGAAGCCAAGAAACTAGTGGATGAGTTCTATGCTGGATTTTGTGGTGGTCATTATGCAACTAAGACAACAACTCATAAAATCCTTAGAGCAGGGTATTATTGGCCGACCATTTTTTTAGATGTCCATCAATTTGTAAGAAAATGTGAGCCTTGTCATCTTTTCACGGGAAATCAAAAGTTAGCTGCCCTCCCTTTACAACTAGTTGTGGTTGAAACACCTTTTCAACAATGGGGTTTGGGATTCATAAGAAAATTTAAAGATAATTCAAGTAATGGTTATTCATGGGTCTTAACAACTACCAATTACTTTACTAAGTGGGTTGAAGCCATCCCTACCAAATCAACAATTGAAAAGGTTGTCATAGTTTTCCTTGAAGACAAGATAATAACTAGATTTGGTGTGCCTTCAAAGATGATAACATATAATGCCAACGCCTTTTGCTCTGTAGAGATGTCTTCTTTTTGTATCAAATATGACATGATTTTGTCACATGCATCAAATTATTATCCCCAAGGAAATGGTTAAGTTGGTTCAAGTAATACAAATTTAATGACCATAGTTAAGAAAATTGTTGAGGATAGTAAAATCAAATATGCATTATGGGCAGATAGAATAACTAAGAAGGCTGCTACATGAAAAATTCCTTTTGAATTGGTATATGGTTTGGATGTTAGATTTCCAGTATATCTTAAGCTTCCAACATATGGTTTACTTTAGGATTTTTCCATAGAAAAGGATGCAGTTCAAAATAAGATTAATCAGATGATTGGGTTAGATGAAAACAAAAGAAGGGATTATGATCAGAGTTGCAGAAATTAGGAAAAAATTAAAAGGGCATTTGATAAGTCAACAAGACAAAGGGATTTCATAGTTGGGGATACAATATTGTTATGGGATAAAGGCAAAGAAAAACCAAGCAAGCATGGCAAGTTTGACAGTTTGTGGTTGGGTCCATATGTGATTCGGGAAACAACTGGTCCTAACTCTTTCCACCTGAGCTATTTGGATGGTGAGCCCATGAATATTCCAATGAATGGGCAACAACTCAAGTTATTTTCCAGATTATGAGCAACTCAGTGTCCGAAGGGTCACCCTTTGTAACACATCTCTAACCTTTTTTATTTCATTCTTTTAGTTTTGTCATTATTTCATTTATGTATATAATTCATTGTATAGTAATTTCATTTATGTGATTATTTTTAATAACATTTAATTTATTTAATTATTGCTTTCACACATGTATTTATGTTGGGTATTGGTGAGCTCTTTGTTTTGTAGATTCTAAAGTTCTCGCATGCTCTCCTTCCAAAGAAAGATTGAACACACATCCCCATGTGGAGCCAGATGTTGACCACCTATTTCGACTAGGGGTCAATTCCATGTATCATGAAGCTATGTACCTGATGGTGCAACTTATTTTGAAGGCTTATGGTTCAGCATGACAATTTTGACCCCGACATGTCGTTCTATGTAATTGGAATATCCGCTCCCCTGCCTGGGATAATAATGTAATAGGTCAACATGATTCAATTTTTTAGTTAGTTACTTAGGAATTTATCATTAGGGAAGTCCTTCCATCGAGTGTTTTTTTTCCCTCAGTTGATTAATCTGGCCTAACAAGCCATTTTAATTATCCTTGAGTTTTTCCTTCACAATAATTCTCCAAAGTGGTGAAAGGCAGTCTAATGATTGATCCCATGGGGTGACTAAGGTCTAGGGATGTTGTAAATGACCATTCTAGACATATTTTAGAGTTTTGCAGAATTCCATCAAGTTTTGATAGTTTATTTATTTATTATTATTAAAATTCTCCATTTAATGGGAATTTTAATTATTTTTGATGTAAAATGTAAAAATTTGGTCCTTGGGGATTTTGTATAGGGGTGTGAGTACTCAAAACAAATGGAAGAGGACCCCCTACAGTCTTGGACCAATTTTCAACTCATTTGGACAAGTTTTTCTAGGTCTTTGTCCATAAGGAGTCCAAGTCAGTCTAGAGTCAACATTTAATTGCTTTTAATTGGCCAAGGTAAAATAGCCAAATATTGTAAAAAGAGATTAACGACATGAGAGAGATTGGGAAATGTTTCCTAACCTTTTTCATAAGTTGGAAAAGTAATTTTCCACTTAAAGAACCCCCCCTTGCTTAGCCAATAACTCAAAGTGATGTTTCTCTAGGAAAAGTGCGTTGCCCTTGCTCAACTACTTGGTCAAACTCAAAAATTAAAGGAAGTTGAAACCTAAAACCTTAACTTCACGCCATTGATGCCTAAATTCATATTTGGTTTAGTGAAAAGGTGGTTGTCTCCTTCCCCACTCACCCCTCAAACCCTAAAGATGACTAAAACACTAAAAGTGTGCCCCCCTTGAGATGATCTCCCTCCTTTTGATGGATGCCACTTGGAGCTCATCCAAGAGGGGTCTCTCCTCTCTCCCAAGTATAAAATAATGCATACCCTTCCTCATTTCCACATCTATTCTCAGAGAAATTTTATACTGCCCAAATCTCTGCCACTCCTCTCTCTCTCTCTCTTTTTCTCATATCTTCTTGTAAAACCTGCTATAAGTATTTGCAACGACATTTTTCTCATTAATAGAAAAGATTTGGAGGATATCTATGGTGCACTGGGAGTCTTCTTGATGCTGTGCTTAATTCATTATTCAGGTGATATCTTGAGTTTTTCTTGTGTATTCTTAGTTACATTGTCTAGACTAGGAGTTCCAAACAAAGTATTTTGCATTGAGGCAATAAATAGTAGTATTGCATTTATTTTTTGTGAGTTATTTCATAAGATTTTGCAAAGTATTTTACAAGCTATTTTGATGTACTCACCTCCTTGTTATTTTTGTAGAAAATATTCACTTTTTGCAGGTCACCAAGGGGTTTGAAGAAGTAAATTTCAGATCTGAGAATTTACTGCTCCAACCAACATAAGCCTCCAATAATTTTTTGTTTTCATTTCCTCTCTTTCCATCTGATTTGAAACAAATTTATGTTTTGAAATAATCATATAAATCTACTTTTTATGTTCATATTTTCACTGTAAAAATTTCAGTTTTGTGTACTAACATAAATTAGTAAGTTTTTGGGTGTTTTTGCAGCATTTCCAGCAAGATTTTGTTTGTTGTTTTTGCAGATTCTCGCTAGAACAAGGGGAAGTGATGCCCATTTTGAGCTTCAAAACACTACAAGAAAGCCTCCTAAGGCTTGAGTATCAAACCCTTTTTCTTCTTTCTTCTTCGAATCTTTGTAAGAATCCCAAGAGAGTCTCTTGGGCTTGCATTCTTTTCCATTAATTTAAAAATCTGTATTGTAAATTAGTTGGGTGCCTACACCTTGCAAAGTGATTTGGCTATGCGAATCCATGCAATATCGTAAAGCTATATCATTTAATTTTTTTCTTTCTCTTTTCCTTTGTTTTCCCTTCTTATCTCTTAAAGAGAAGGTTGTGTGGCTATTTTAGCTATTTCATTTCAAGTTATTTTCTTTACCTGCACCCACCTTGGCACACAATCGGTAGGCTTTTCCTCCTCCTCCTTGTGCCATTGTTGTGAGGTTGTCTAGTCATTTGATTTAAATTATTTTGCCCACCTATGACCTTAAGAAAAGGTTGTGTGGCTAGGCCTTTGTAAATTCTCATTTCAAGTTATTTAATTTATTAATTTGTGCCCACACCTTGCATTGTGCTTGGCAATTCCAACCTTGTAATATCGTTAGGCTAGGAATTTTATTTTCTTTGGAAAGTAATCTAAATTGTGCCCCGCCTATACCCCATATTTATTTCCCTTGCCACTTTGGATTTGGGAAAGAAATAAAGGGAAATGGATTATGAGGCTAGTTTAATTAGACACTCAATCCTTTCATTGTTTCAATCACCAAAATAGGGTGACTTGGGAGGCTACTTGAGGTTGAAGTCAGGGATGTCTTCACAACACTACGTGTCCCTCATGTTGAGCACCCAAACATTCTAGATCTGACCTGAGGAGCTAGGGAAGGACCTTGTTTGTCCTTCTTTTTGAGCACCCAACATTGTTTTTTGGTTGAAGGGGTAGGGATTTGGGGTAGTCACATAGTCTAGGCTTGCATCTCTCACACCTTAATTCCCCCTAATTCAAGAGAGACTTAAAATTAATTAAAATTTACCTACACACTACATTAATTACATTTGTGCTTTCATTTTCAATTATCTTTCTTTTCAAGTTGAGCAACTTTACTTTCAAAGCGATTTAATTTCCAAGTTGTGCATTTTTTACTTTCAAAGCAATTTACTTTTCAAGTTGTGCATCTTTTACTTTCAAAGCAATTTACTTTTCAACTTGAGCAACTTTCTCCAACGTCCAACTCATTAAATCATCCAAGGCTTCTACTATTTTTCTTTTCCTATCTCCCTTCTTTTCTCTCAATTTAAGACACTTATTTGCTGTAAGATAGTCATTAAAAATTCACTTTTATGTTCATATTTTTCTATATAATTTTTTGTTTCATAGTGCTAACAGAAATTAACAAGATTCTTGGTGTTTTGTAGCATACTCCAACAAATATAGTTTGTTGTTTTATGCAGATTTTAACCAAGTTAAGGGGAAGTGCTACTTGTTTTGCCCCCCTAAAACACTAAAAAAGAATCCTAAAGTTGGGATACCAAATCCCCTTTCATTTATTTTCTTCTAAAGCATTGTAAGCAACCCAAGAGAGTCTCTTGGGTTTGCCTTCTTACAAAGAAATATAAAATCTGATATTGTAATTAGTTAGGAAATATTGCCCACACCTTGCAAAAAGATTGGCCTAAGCCATCCTTGCAAAATCGTGAAGACTAGGTTTAAATTTATTTCCTTGCATTTCTTTTATTACACCAACCTTGGCCAAAATGGTAGGCTTGTCCTCCACTTGTGCCATTGTTGTGGGGTTGCTCTTTGATTTCCAAGTCATCTAAATTCTTTTGTTATACCCACCTTGGCCAAAACGGTAGGCTTGTCCTCCACTTGTGCCATTGTTGTGGGGTTGTTATTTAATTTTCAAAGTCTTTTAAGTTATTTATTTTTCCCACACCTTGCAAAGAGATTGGCCAAAGCCATCCTTGCAATATCGTGAAGGCTTGTCTAAATTGTTTAATTCATTGCAAAGTAATCATGTTTGTGCTTCACCTCTAACTCGTATTCCCTCCCCTTGCCACTTAGTGGATCTTGGGTAACTAAGAAAAAGCAAAGGATTGGATAGTAGTTTAATTAGACATCCAATTGTTATTGTTTCCACCACCAAAAAGGGTGACTTGGGAGGCTACATGGGTTTGAAGTAGGGGATGGATTTGTGGCACTACGTGTCCTCCTTGCTTGATCACCCAAGCATTCTAGATTTGACCCGTGGAGCTAGGGAAGGACCTTGTTTTTCCTTCTTCTTGAGCACCCAACAATTCCTTTTGGTTGAGGGGATAACAATTTGGGGTAGACACATAGTCTAGGCTTGTATCTTTCACACTCTAATCCCCCTAATTCAAGAGAGACTTAAAACCTATTAAAATCAACCAACTACATTCATAACATTGCACTTCAAGTTTAGCTATTATTTTCAAAGCAATCTCACTTTTTCAAGTTGTGCAATCTTAAATTTCAAGCAATTTTCTTTCTATGTGATTTACTTTCCAATCAATCTCATGTTATAAGTTACTTTCTTTCAAGTACTTTCTTTCATTGTGAATATTTACATGTAATTAGAGATTATTTATTTTTGGTTGAAATAATTCTTTGTTCATTTGGAAATAATTATCTAAAGCTCATAGTATTTCATTATCTAATTTATTGTGTATTTATTTCATGTCTTGTTTTATGTTGTAGATATATATTTAATTGCACATCTCAATAAGCAAAATTTGGGTATATTTTAGGCACTGGTCTATTTTATTGTATTGTAAAGAAAATGATTTCCTGTCATTAAAGGAATTGCATTTGCATTGTTTGCTTGTCATTGGGTTGGGTATCCTTAATAAAAACCAAATTAACTCCTAGATCATTTATTAAAACTTAACTTAGTAAAGTAGGGTCTACCCCGCTTGGCTTCCCTAGGAGTGAGCCTAGACGGAAGAGGTCTAGATCTAGGTGACAATGGTTTTGGACTTAGGCTTATGCCTCTAAGGACACACCAAGTGGGTTGGAGACTTCTCCACGTTAGTAGGTGTGCATATGTATGGAAACATATTTGGCACCGTTGCCGGGGATAAGTATCTTATCCTTGGTTAATCGAAAAACTCTAATCGATTCTTTAAAAACTAAGTAATAAAACTTTTCCCTATTTTTTTTTTGTAAGTTAGTAAATATATTAGGGCCTTCTTGAAAAAGTTACAAATCATTTGTCATGCGTGGAAACAATGCCCAAATGGGAAACCACTATTGGCACTAGTCCAAAAAAGGAGTGACCACTTGTCCAAAATGAAACGTTGTTTGCCATGCAAAAATCTACAGTGCCACGCAGGGTGATGATCTGTCTGTATACTAATCTAAACATGCAAAACTACAGTTCCACGCAGGGCGAGGGGATGTATGTAAAATGATATAAACTAGACAAAGCTAGCTGTAAAAACAAGGACTAAAAAACTTAGACAAAAGAGCATTAGAAACCTGGACCAAGTTTTGGGCCTGCAAAGGCCTGGGTTTTCTTCATCTTGCCTTTGTCGCGTTCTGTAATTGCTTGTTGGAGATCCTAGAGAAAGGACACCAAGTTGTCCACCCTGCTCCATCTCTTTGCGTCCTTCTTCTACAAACCCCAGAGGGCGGACTTGATGTCTTCCCGTCCCTTGGTCAATTCGTGCAGTGATGCTGTAATCTCTTCCCGATCCGCACAATTGTTGTAGGTGAAACGAAGTTGGGAGTCGACCGAGGTGGAGGGAAGTGGTGAGGGAGAAGATGTGGATTCAAAGGGGTGGCGATGTGGGGATATAGGAGGATCTGGAGAGGGTGGGGGAGGTGCATATCCCAGAGAATTTCCCATGGCGTTAGATCATTCTACCCGACAACCATATGGATTTGAGAGAGGTGATAGGTCTAAGCTTCAGAGTGGCTCTGTGGGAGTAGGAGGTATGATGGGAACTTGATAAAGGGAAACATATTCATGGTGTCTGGAAGCGGAGTGATGATGGGAAGCGAGGCTATAGAGAGCCAAAGCGGGGAGAGCATCGATGCTCTGGAGGAGTGGTCAGAGTGGGCATTTCCTTGCCCTAACAAGCACGTACCAGTGACTCCTCACCTTGGTTACCTCTCGGGCAGGGCATGGCGGGAATCACTTTCTTAGGGAAGAAAGGCGATAGAAGCCAAATGACCAGAATACTCGGAGGAAGGGCGTTGGATGATGAAGGAGGAGAAAATTCTCGAGCGACATAGGAGCTACCATAAGCCCGGAGAGGTGACACGCGGCATAAGCTGAGCATTCACATTGCAGGTCTTCCGAGCCGTGTAGCTGAAGTTAACCATATGGATTTGAGAGAGGTGATAGGTCCTAGGCGGCTTCAAGAATTGGCTCTGTGGGAGTAGGAGATATGATGGGAGCCAATAAAGGGAGAGCATATTCATGAATTGGCTCTACAGGAGCAGGAGTGATGATGGGAGCAGGAGCTATGAAGGGAGCCAAAACAGGGAGAGCATCGATATCTGGAGGGTGGTCAAAATTGGGCATTTCCTTGCCCCTAACAACGTACCAGGCGACTCCTCACCTTGATTTACCTCTCAGACGGGGCATGACGGGGGGAATCACTTTCTTGGGGAAGAAGACGTAGAGCCAAATGACCAGAATACTCCAGAGAGGGAGAGGGGGAGCGTTGGATGATGAAGGAGGGAAAATTCTCCCGAGCTTGGCTGTAGGGCCACCATAACTGGAGAGAGGAGGTGACTTGCACAGCGCCATGGGCATTCACACATTGCAGGTCTTCGAGCACGTGTGACAGAGTTCCAGCTTGAATGTTCTGAAGGGTGGTAGTGTCTGTGTTTAAACGTTGAGACGATGTGATGGGGGGACGAGTTCCATCGGATGCCAGCTGGTTGACTATCTGGCCAGGTGGCCTCCCCGTGGCATGTCCACTCGTGTTGCCTAGAAACACCCCATTCAGGGGTTTTCCCTAAATTTTTTAACTTGAGTTGTGTTATTCAATATTGCTTAATCTCCAAGTGGCGACTCCATTTGATAATTCTTTGAGGTATACTTCCAGGAGGAACCCACAAGGGTTGGTTTATTCCCTTCCTAAACCTGAAAGGGTGTATAGAAGGAGAATAAATAGACTAGCTCCTTGTAGGATACTTGAAAGTCTTGGAGAAGAAACAATATTTGATATACATCTCTTGTTTTCACATAATAATCCTACAACAACTAATCCTACTTCAACTATGGGTGACCTCTTGAGCCTGTGTAATTTTGTAAATATTCAAGGTGCTCCCCATGCTATTCCTGACAAAGCTATTGAGAAGTTGCCTTCTTTTCAGGGAAACAATGCTATTAGTGTCATATCTCATATCTTTAATTTCAACTTATGTGTCAACAAGTGGTGTAATAGTCACAATCATGAATACATCAAAATGAACCTTTTTGTATATTCTTTAGAGGGAGAAGCATGTGACTGGTTCTCAGAGTAGGATCCTGACAAATTTAGCACCTTGGATGAAATTAAAAAGGCCTTCAATGAAATATGGGGTGATCAGAGAGAGGATTGTCATTTATTAGCTGCCCTTAGCACAAGTCAAAAGAAGGAAAATGAAACTATGGAAGAATTCAATAAACAATTTAATGGCTTGGTTAAAAGCCTCCCTGCAACTATTAAGCCTCCCGATGCATCTATTCTAATTCATTATATGGAATCTTTTGAGGGAGAGATCATATACTAGTTAAGGGATAAAGAACCAACAACTCTAATGGATGCACAAAAAAATGCTATCAGGATAGATAAAAATATGAAAAATGCTAGGAAGTCTAATATTCCTGGTTTCTCAAGGGGAACTTCTTCCAAAACTAACGAGGATAAGAAGAAGAAAGCTGAAAATCAAGAGTCTTCTAATGATGGCATTAAGGAGCTCACTCAATTAATCAAGCAAATGGAAGTTAACCATGCTAATCAAATGAATTCCATGCAAAATAATTTGATAGCCATGCAGAGGGCTCAATCTAGTAGATCCCATCATAAGCCAAATGATAAATGGCCAAAGAGACCTCCACATCAAGATAAAAGACCACCTAATCCTTTTGAGTCTCCAACTTGGTTAATCACCAAGATATACCATATTGTAGGCCTTATGGGGAATTTCATGAAGAATCAACTTGCCCAATCTTCATGGAAGTTTGTGGTGAAGAAGGGGTCTCTAGATCAGAAAGTGAACAAGTTAACATGTGTGGTCGAAAATATAATGTTGGCATGATTGAATGGATGGAACTAACTGAATATGGTGAGGATGTAATTTGCATGAATGATGTAATAGATTAAGCAACACAAAATTTTGGTCCTAAGCCTACTTCCAAGCAAGTGTCAGATTTGGCTAGATATAGAGGCTTTTCTTACCAAAGAGGTGGAACTAAGAATCAAGACAAGCCTCAATCAAATGATCCTAAGGTAACTCCTCCCCATCCTAACTCAATTGTTCCTACAAATACATAATTAAATATTGACTTAGGGGGATGGTTGAATAATGCAAAAATGTTGGTCCCTGTAGTAGAAATTATCAAGATTCCATATCAAAGAGAAAAACTGCTTAAAGCTATATAGAATCCTTCTCAAAACAATATTGACATGCCACCAACTGTAGCTTACCAAGATGCACCTGTGATTTTACAAAATTGGGATAGGGGGAACAAAAATAATCAACCATTTTATCTTTCTCTACTTGTGAACAACCACCTCCTTCATAATTGCATGCTTTATTCTCGAGCAAGTTCAAATGTTATGACTAAGAAAGTGATGGAACAATTGAATATAAGGATTTCAAGGCCTTACCATAAAATTTGTGCCATGGATAGTAAAAAGATTGAGGTGTGTGGTTTGCTTAAAAGTTTACAAGTGCATTTGGCTGCCTTCCTATACATCATGATAGAAATGGATATAGTAGTAATTGATGTGCCTGATGCTTGGGGTATTTTTCTTTCAAGAAAAACAATGTAGACTTGGGGGGTGATATACAAATGGATTTAACTTATGCCACCATCCCCACTCCAGATGGGGCCACGTTTAAACTGAATAGAGAATTGGAAAGACGATATCATGTAGAAGACACAAGGAATCCCCAAAATGAATTGAAGTATAAAGAGGATGATCTTGGAAATTATGCTATTTTATCTAACTCTTTAGGGCCCATTAAAGAAGAAGTTAAAGAATAAAGAGTTAGTGAGTTATGATACATGCATTTTGATGGTGCGTTTTTTAGAACTGGAAAATGTGTTGGAATAATCATTGAATCTCCATTTGGTCATGAATTTAAGTTTGCATATAGATTGGAATTTGATGCTACCAATAATGTGGATGAGTATAAAACTTTGTTGCTTGGTTTAGAGCTTTTCAAAGACATGGGTGTCAAATGTTTTAACATAAAGGCAGATTCTGATCTGGTCATCTAACAACTTAAGAACAAATTTGCATGCTAATCTGAAAGGCTAAAAAAGTATAGGAATGCAATGTGGGACTCCATGGAAAGTCTTGTTGCCTTAAACCTTATTGCTATTCCTAGAGATCAGAATTTTAAAGTAGATGAAATAGTTGTAGCTACTTCCACTCTTCAATTCTCCCATGATTTGATTAAAGAAAACATTATGGTATAAGTCATATTTAGGCCTTTAGTTCTAGATAATATGTATCATTGGAAAATATTTGATGATGACAAGCAAGTCATTAAGTTCTTAAATCACATGCAAGAATTTTCTGAATTCCATGTCAATGAAAAAGAAGAGGGATGTAATTATACATAAAATGATTATAAGGTCAATCAAATCTCTAGAGGCCTTGTTGCACAAGAAAAACTATTTGACAGGAAAGATGGTCACAAACCAAAGGAAGAAGCAAGTGCAAAACCAAGTGATCACTTGGAATTCAACATAGGAACTAATGAAGAGTCTAGAATGGTGAAGGTTGGAAAAAGCACAGCTATAGAGGAAAGAAAATAAATTATTAAATTACTAAGAGAATATAGGGATGTTTTGGCTTTCACCTATGATGAGCTTAAGGTCTATAGGGAAGATGTGATTCAACATGTCATTCCTTTGAAGGAGGAATCTAAGACCTTTAGACAAAAGTTGAGACAAATTAACCCCAAGTTATCTCCTTTGGTCCAAAAGGAGTTACAGAAAATGATAGCAACTGGGATAATAACCCAAACTAGACATTCTTCATGGTGTTCAAATTTGGTGGTAGCTAGAAAGAAGAATGGTCAAATTAGGTTGTGTATAGATTTCAAAAATTTGAACATTGCATGTACAAAAGATAATTATCCCCTCCCCAATATGGAAACATTATTACAAAGGGTAACATGTTCTGAAATGATTTCAATGCTTTATGGGTTTTCAGGTTATAATCAAATTAACGTCAAGGAAGAGGATAGGCATAAAACTACTTTCACTACTCCATGGGGTAATTTTGAATATCTTAGAATGCCTTTTGGCTTATCTAATGATGAAGCTACTTTCCAAAGAGCTATGGATTATGCCTTTAGAGGATTAATTGGAAATATTATTGAAATATATCAGGATGAATTAACATTGTTTTCAAGGGATGTGAAGAGTCACATTGGTCATTTGAAACAAGTTTTTGAAAGATGTAGGGAATTTGGAATTTCTTTAAATCCGACCAAATCTATTTTTGGGGTAATAGAAGGGAAACTTTTGGGCCACATAATTTCCAAAGACGGGGTCAAGTTAGATCCAGAAAGAGTTGAAGCAATTGAAAAAGTCCCTTTGCCTATATCAAAGAAATCTCTCCAATCCTTCCTAGGCCAAACAAATTTTGTTCACAGATTCATTCCTAATTATGCATAGATAGTAAATCCAATCTATAAGTTACTTAAAAAAGATGTTAAATTTGAATGGAATGATGAAAGTAGGAGATATTTCAAATAAATTAAAAATGCCATATCTGAAGCTCCCATCCTCATAAGTTTGGATTATTCCAAGGACTTTCAGATTTTCTCCTTTGCCTTTGAAGATAACATTGTTGGTGTATCGATTCATAAAAATAACCAAGGCCAAGATCAACCTATTGCTTACATGAGTAGGGCCTTTCAAAATGCAGAGTTAAAATACCCCATGTTTGAAAAACATGCATATTCCTTCATTAAATCTCTAAAACATTTCTGAGTCTTCATTGGATACTCCAAAGTAATTGGGTATGTTCCTAATTCAACGGTTAAATATGTATTATCTCAGTTAGAAGGAATAGGTACAAGAAGAAGATGGATCACTAAAATCCAAGAGTACGACTTGTAAATCAAACCCACAAAATTAATTAAGGGGCAAGGTCTAGCTAAAATGTTGACGGAGGGAAATGAAAAGGCTTTGGGTATGATTCTCCAGAATGATGTCCCAAAGAATTCCCAAAACATATTAAGGCTTGAACAAGTTGAATGGTATGCATATATAATTTTCTATCTTAAAAACCTCACATGTTCAAGTCATCTTGTGGGTCATAAGAAAAGAGATTTAAGGTTAAAATCATCTAAGTATGTCCTCACTAAAGATGGGCTAGGATGGAGAAATCTTGATGGAATAATCCTTAGATGTATTGATGAAATTGAAGCCAAAAAGCTAGTGGATGAATTCCATGCTGAATTTTATGGTGGCCATTATGCAGCTAAAACAACAACTCATAAAATTCTTAGAGTAGGATATTATTGGCCCACTATTTTTTCAGATTTCCATCAGTGTTTAATAAAATGTGATCCTTATCAACTTTTCACTAGCAAGCATAAATTAGTTGCCCTCCCTTTGCAACCAATAGTGGTTGAAGCACCTTTTCAGCAGTGGGGTTTGGACCTCATAGGAAAATTCAAGGATAATTCGAGTAATGGTTATTCATGGGTCTTAACAACCACATATTACTTCACCAAATGGGTTGAATCCATCCCTACTAAATCAACAACTGAAAATGTTGTCATGGATTTTCTTGAAGACAAGATAATAACTAGATTTGGTGTGCCTTCAAAAATAGTGAAAGATAGTGCAAAAGCCTTTTTCTCAACAGAAATGTCCTCTTTATGTTTCAAATATAACATTATATTTGAAACATGCATTATATTATTATCCCCAAGGAAATGGTCAAGCCAAGTCAAGTAATAAAAATCTAATGACCATATTCAAGAAAATTGTGGGGGAAAACAAAAGGTCTTGGGATAGTAAAACCAAATATGCATTATGGGCAGATAGAATAACTAAGAAGGATACAACATGAAATATTCCATTTGACTTAGTCTGTGGTATGGATGTTAGATTTCCAACACATCTTAAGCTTCCAGCGTATGGTGTACTTCAGAATTTTTCCACAAGAAAGGATGCAATTCAGAACATGATTAATCAGATAATTGAGTTAGATGAAAATAAAAGAAAGCCTTATGATCAGAATGCAAGAATTAAGAAAAGGTTAAAAGGACATTTGATAAATCCACAAGGCAGAGGGATTTCATAGTTGGGGATGCAATATTGTTATGGGATAAAGGAAAAGGAAAACCACACAAGCATGGAAAGTTTGACAGTTTGTGGTTGGGTCCATATATGATCTGGGAAATAGCAGGGTCTAATTCTTTCCACCTCATCCATTTGGATGGTGATCCCATGAATATTCCAATGAATGGGCAACAACTCAAGCTATTTTTCAAATGATGAGCAACTTGGTGTCCAAAGGGGCACCCTTTATAATGTATCTCTAACCTTCTCCCTTTGATTCTTTCGGTTTTGTATTTATTTCATTTATGTATGTTGTTTATTGTATAGTCATTTCATTTGTATGATTGTTGTCAATAACATTTTATTTATTGATTATTGTTTTTATACATGTATTTATGTTGGATATTGGTGAGCACTCTGTTTTGTAGATTCATATGTTATCGCATACTCTCCTTCCAAAGAGATCGAACATATGTCCCCATGTGGAGCCAAATTTTCACCACCTATTTCAACTAGGGGGTCAACGTCATATACCATGAAGATATGTACCTAGTGGTACAACCAAGTTTGAAGACTTTTGGCTCAACATGGCAAATTTTTCCCCGACACGTGTTTCCATGTACTCAGAATGTTCACTCCTCTGTGTGAGATAATATTGCAATATTCTAGCATGAGCCAATTTTTATCTAGTTACCTAGTAATTTATCATTAGGGAAGCCCTTTCATCGAGTGCTTTTTTTCTTCAGGTAATTAATCTTGCTTAATTGCAATTTTAATTATCCTTGAGTTTTTCACTGACATAAATCCTCCAAAGTGGTGAAATGTATTCTAATGATCGAGACCAATGGATAAATAAGGTTTATAAGTGTTTTAAATGACCATGCTAGATATATCCTAGAGTCTTGCGGAATTTCGTGAAGTTTTGATAGGATTTTTTAAATAATTAAAATTCCCGCAAGCTGGGAATTTTTAATTATTTTTGATATAAAATGTAAAAAAGTGGTCCTTAGGGATTTTGTATAGGGGTATGCGTACTCAAATAAAATGGTTTATGAACCCCTACACCCTTGGACCAATTCTCAACTCATTTGGACAAGTTTTGCTAGGTCATTGTCCATGAGGAGTCCAAGTCAGTAAAAAATCAGCAAATAATTGGCTAAATTAGAATAACCAAATTTTGTAAAAGTGATTAAAGTCATGGGAAATAGTGGAAAAATGATTCCTAATGTATTTCCTAAGTTGGGAATGCGATTTTCCACTTAGAATAACCCCCCTTGCTAAGCCAACAACCTCAAGTGGCCACTCCCTAAGAAGAGGGGCACCCCTCTTGCTCATGAAAACATGGGAAATAAAAAATAAAGCAAGAGGGTGTCCAAAACTTTGGGTGGACCCCACTTTTACCATAACTTCACATTTTATGAGTGGGAAAGGTGTTTCCTCCCTTCCCCATTTGCCCCTCAAGCTTCACCCACTCACTAAACCCTAAAAGTGTGCCCCCCTTGAGATGACAATCCCCCCTTGGATGTGTGACACTTGGAGCTCATCCAAGAGGGGTCTTCCCTCTCCCTCAACTATAAAAAAATGTCTCTCCTCCTCATTTTCTTATGAATTCTCATTGCAAGTCTATTATTCCAAAATTTCTCCCATTCTTTTCCCTCTATCTCTCCCATTCTTTTCCCTCTATCTCTCCCATTCTCTCATTGTAAATCTTGCTACAAGTATTTGTAGCAACATTTTATGGATAATAAAGGAAGATTTGGAAGATCTCTTGTGTGGATTGAGAGTCTTCTTGGTGCTTTCCATCATTCTCTTGTGAGGTGATATAGCTACATTTTATTTCTTCTATATTTTTGCTTTCACTATTTTAACTTGGAGATCCAAACAAAGTATTTTTCTTGGGAGTAATTGGTAGTAGTATTACTATTAGTATTGCGGTAGTTTATTTCAAGTTTGGAAAGTATTTTGCAATGTTTTTAGATGCACTCACCTCCTTGTTGTCTTGTGTAGCAAGAGGATACGTGTTTGTAGGTCACTAAAGGATTGAAGGAGTGATTTGCAGAGTGAGAAACTCACTCATTCAATCATCCAAGGCTTCTACTTTTTTTTTTTTTTTTCCATCTCCCTTCTTTTCTCTCATTTTAAGGAACTTATTTGGTCTAAGATAGTTAATAAAAATTCACTTTTATGTTCAGATTTTTCTATATAAATTTATGTTTCATTGTGCTAACATAAATTAACAAGATTCTTAGTGTTTTGTAGCATACTCCAACAAATACAGTTTTTTTTTTATGCATATTTTAGCCAAGTGAATGAGAAGTGCTACTTATTTTGGCCCCCCAAAACACTAAAAAAGAATCCTAAAGTTGGGATACCAAATCCCCTTTCATCTCTTTTCTTCTAAATCATTGTAAGAAACCCAAGAGAGTCTCTTGGGTTTGTCTTCTCACAAAGAAATATAAAAATATGATATTGTAATTAGTTAGGAAATATTGCCCACACTTTGCAAAGAGACTGGCCTAAGCCATCCTTGCAAAATCATGAAGGCTAGGTTTAAATTTATTTCTTTGCATTTCTTTTATTACACCCACCTTGGCAAAAACGGTAGGCTTGTCCTCCACTTGTGCCATTGTTTTGGGGTTTCTCTTTGATTTCCAAGTCATTTAAATTCTTTTGTTATACCCACCTTGGCCAAAATAGTAGGCTTGTCCTCCACTTGTGTCGTTGTGGGGTTGTTCTTTAATTTTCCATGTCTTTTAAGTTATTTATTTTTCCGACACCTTGCTAAGAGATTGGAATAATCCATCCTTGCAATATCACGAAGGCTTGTCTAAATTGTTTAATTCATTGCAAAGTAATCATATTTGTGCTTCACCTCTGCCCTATATTCCCTCCCCTTTCCACTTAGTGGATCTTGGGTAACTAAGAAAGGGAAAAGGATTGGAGAGTAGTTTAATTAGGCATCCAATTTTTATTGTTTCCACCACCAAAAAGAGTGACTTGGGAGGCTATAGGGGGTTGAAGTCGGGGATGGCTTCGTGGCACTACGTGTCCTCCTTGATTGAGCGCCCAAGCATTTCAGATTTGACTTGTGGAGCTAGGGAAGGACCTTGTTTGTCCTTCTTCTTGAGCACCCAACAATTCCTTTCGGTTTAGGGGATAACAATTTGGGGTAGACACATAGTCTAGGCTTATATCTTTCACACTCTAATCCCCCAAATTCAAGAGAGACTTAAAACCTATTAAAATCAACCAAGTGATGATGTGTATATATGTCTTCTAATTGTTGGTTTCACAATACACTATCATTTAATTTGTCAACCCATAATTCTATTGGGTCTTATGAGGTTGTCGGTGCAATATACACATAAGTAGTTTTTCCACTGTTATGCAATCTAATCTGAAGGAAACAAAATGAAAACTATTGCAACCATAAATTGAAATAAAGCATAAAAATGGAATCAACGGTGTCCTTGATCCCTAGCCCAGCTGGTGGCACCCTGTATGGTCAGACTACCGAGGAATAGGCTTGTGGTTTCACTATTTTGCTATGTTCACTAGCTAGGACCAAGAACACCATGGTTCCGTAGCACTCAAAAAATTTAAAACAACATTTAAAATAAATCTAGCTATGACCTCTAATCTATTCTTCACACATTGCAAAATAAAAGAGAGACCTGAATTCTACTTCTAATGTTAAAACATAAATTTGTCCTAGTTTTACAACACATTAATTCTGTAACATCAACATTTGGTAGCATGATCTACATGTGATCAAGGTGAAGAAGAATGATAAAATAAAACACATCAAACTAAAAACATGCATAATCAAGGAGATAAATATCAACATAAATAAAATTAAAAACCAGTATGCCGAAATTAAATACATATAGGAAATGAAAGAAAAATAGCACAATGCCTTATCTTGAGTGGGCCTAGCTCAAGGGTTGGCCTGTGCTTGAATTCACAGGTTCACCATAACATATTTGTAAAAGTACATGATAAAGTTTTACAGAGTGAATATCTCTAGTTCACAATCAGAGTTCTAACTTACGCTACGCTTTAATGAGAAACTACATATATATACATAAAAGGAGGCCTGCTTGCCCAAGAATGGAGAGACAAGCCCCTAAAATTCCGCTTATCAGTCTTAAAACAACAAAAACTAGAAATTATGCTATAGTCCCTTGATTGGATCATATGCAGAGGAAACCCATCAATTATCAATGATCATGTTTTTCAGCCAATGGGAATGTTGATCCCATCCTAAGGCCATGGGGTTCCTCCAAATCTTCACGTATGGGTATTAATGAGAAATCCAACTTGTCATAACCACTGATTGCTCATGTGCAAGTGTGCCCCCATCACATCTTTTATGTTGAGGGTCGAGCCCTATTATATCTTCTTAAAATATTCTTTGATCAACTTGTCTCTTCGTCCAATAGCTTGGGAGCATAACTTTGCTGACCTGTAAATGATAGACAACTTTTATGAAAGTTTCAGTTTCCTTGTGGACACATGTGCATATTTATGTATTAATTCAAAATAATATTTAAAACATACTTTAAACTTTACTATAAAAAGGAAATAAAATAATTAAAGTGGAAAATATATATACCTCACGCATAAGGTAGGGAACGAGTCCTTATATATATATGTAAAAGACAAAAATATATATATGTTATACGCCATAAAAATGAGCAAAAATGTGTCAAAATGGTGGTCCATCAATGCTTTTGAATGTTATATTTATATATCTATCTATCCAATTTACCCTGTGTACTATCCTCAGAATTATGAGGATAAGTGCTTTATGGGTTTTTCTAAATGTATATTTAGAGAAAAAAAGATTAAAATATTATATTTTTAAATATTCATTGTGTGTACACTCGGATGGGGTGCCACTTGGAAAGAGATGGAGGACATTTGGAATTGGGCAGCGGTGAGAGTTATTAACCCCGACCACCAGCCCCTATATTTTAATTTCTCCATGGCTCACACCATGAGAGGAATTATGTCAGTGCGCCTGGTTGGTGATTTAGGCGAGCGAACCAGCTAGGAAGGGTGTACCAAGAGGACGCAATGGTCATTTCAGACTTCAATGGAGGACACAGTGGTCATTTCAGGCTTCTATGGAGTAAATAGGTGCAACTAGGCTCATTCTATTCCTTACCCACCCTAGTGCACTCTCCCTGCTATGCTCCTCGGCGCTCGCAAAAATTCCTGAACCATTGTTCTCTGCAACCTCTTTCCATGAACCAGTGGCATCCTCCCCGATTCCCTTAGCTCCACTTTCCCTCTCAGCTTCTCCGTTTCCCTCCATCACCCCATGCATCTCCCTCCCGCATCCATTTCTTCCTTCCTCCACCTCCATATCCCCCCCAGCATGCCTCGGGAGGACGGAAAGCCCAAGAGGGGTGCTCACAACAACAACACCCTCTCTTGTGGTAACATGCTTACCCCCTCCCAAAGAGTGCTCATCGCCCATTTCGCCAGCGCACGACACACTTGCCAGAGGACGGAGTCGGCTCCTCTCCATTTCTATGGAGCCGGTTCTGTTAAATTGGAGCAGACCTCCTCCACTGCTCACTACCCTTGTCTCTACTATTGCATCACAGCCTGAGTGAGGTAAAAGAGGAGGCGCCACCCTTGGTCGCGTGACCCACTCT
>SNQJ01S0002550.1:149654-160087 GCA_010110895.2 Picea sitchensis | reverse complement strand
CCTACATGTACTTCCTTTTTCAATTCACTTTGTCATCTTCAAAAATTCATTTCTCCTCAACCATGAGGATCCATGTGATGTGCCACATACCACCGGAAACAACATGATGTATACTATCTATCCATGGATGTTGCATCTGCATGTGCAATGTCCAAATACCTTCATCAATCTTGCGGTCCAAAACCCATGACTAGGGTTGACATCAATGAAAACAATCAATCTTCCAACAAGAGTTTGGTTGCACAATCACAAATCTAGGTATTCAGAAAACCATTCTTACAAATTAAATTTTCAATGCACCGACAACATTGCCGACTACGAAGCTTTGATGATCGGTCTGAAACTTCTAAAGAAAGTTGGTGCCAAACAAATCATGGTAAGATGTGATTCCAAATTAATTATCAAACAAATCCAAGGTGAGTATGCAGCAAAACATCCCCATCTCAAATATTATAGGAATGTTGTTTTGGATGCCCTTAAATGTTTCACTAAAGTTGATTTGCAGGTGATGCCCAGGGGACATAATATTTTGGCAGATGGATTAGCTACATCAGCAACTACGTGCAAGATACCTTTTTGTTCCACTTGCCCATACACAGTGGAGGTGAAGTGAAGACCGACTGTCCCGGACAACATCAGATACTGGCAGGTATTTGGGAACGATGACCAAATTGAAGATTTTCTACAATGTAAAAAAGATTTCGAGTGTACAAACATAGACTTAGAAAATGATGATGAAAATGTGAATAAATCTGATTTTGGAAATGATAGTGTAAATAAAGTAGATTCATGAGAGTTAGGTGAAGATGAGATAGAATCTGACATTTTGAATTTAAAGAGTAATGTCCTACCGAGGAGTTTAGTTCCATTAGAAGACTTATTTGATTTCAATGATGTATCTAAAAAATCTAAAATCAAAGCCAGTGGGAAAGAGGTTGAAGACGTTAACATAGGGACAGAAGAGAAACCCAGGATAGTAAAACTTTCTAAATCCTTACCTCCTGAGCAGAAACTCAAATACATTGAACTTTTCAAGGAATATGCGGACGTGTTTTCTTGGGGATATGAAGATTTAAAATCTTATGACACGATCATTATACAACATAGGATCTCGATAAAAGAAGATCAAAAACCTTTCAAACATAAACTTAGGAGAATCAATCCCAAGTTACTTCCCTTGATAGAAAAATAAATTAAAAAGATGTATGATACTAAAATCATAGTTCCCTTATGATTCTTCAAATGGGTTTCAAATCTGGTCCCAACCTGAAAGAAGTATGGGGAAATCAGGCTTTGCATTGATTTCCGAAACCTGAACAAAGTCTCTCTAAAGGACAACTACCCATTGCCAAAAATGGACCACATATTACAAAAGGTAGTTGGATCCAGCCGAATCTCCTTACTGGATGATTTCTCAGGCTATAACTAGGTTCTCGTTCACCCATATGACCAAGAGAAAACAACCTTCACAACACCTTGGGGTACCTTCATGTACGTGAAAATGCCTTTTGGGTTGATGAACGCTGGGGCCACTTTCCAAAGAGAAATGGACATCACTTTTGTGGAAGAACTTGGCAAATTTATTGTCATTTATCTGGATGACGTAACTATGTATTCCCAATCCGATGATGAGCACTTACGACATCTCAGACGAGTATTCGAGAAATGCAGGAAATTTGGGATTTCTCTGAATCCTAAGAAAAGCCTTTTCGGATTAGAGGAAGGTAAACTATTGGGGCACATAATCTCTAAGGACAGAATTAAGATAGATCCCAGCAGAATAGAAGCCATTCAGAAACTAGAACACCTAAGGAATATTAAAGAGTTACAATCTTTTATTGAAAAAATAAATTTTCTAAGAAGATTCATACCTAACCTGGTCGAGCTTCTCAGGAACATCACAAACATGTTAAAAAAGGACACAAATATAAAATGGGACATTGAATCTAAGCAGTCTTTTGAACAAGTTAAACGTGCACTCACACATGCTCGAGTCTTGATCAGTCCTGATTTCACCAAATATTTTTACCTTTTTTCGTTCGCTTCTGAACATACCATTGCAACAGTATTACTACAGAAAAAACAACGAAGGGCATGAACAACCCATAGCCTTTTTCAGTAAATCATTAAGAGATGTTGCTTTGAATTATAAAATAATGGAGAAACAATATTTTTCCCTGGTAAAAGCTATAAAGGATTTTAGAGTGTATATTCTCCATTCCCACACCATCGCATATGTTCCAAACGTGGTAGTAAAAGACATTTTAACTCAGGACAATCCAGATGGCCAAAGAGGAAAATGGATTGCTATCATTCTGGAGTATGACATAGAGATTAAGCCTACTAAACTGATTAAAGGTCAAGGTCTAGCAAAGTTAATGGCTGAATCCAATTTCCATGCTCTTGATATTAATTTCTTAGCTGCAGTAGATGAACAGGGAGAGATGGCAACTCCAAGATTGAAAGAGGTATTTCTGAACTCTCCATGGTACGCATACCTGATATTTGTTTTTCATAATTTACAAGCTCTCCCTGGTCTGACCAAAAATAAAGCTAGGTTTTTGAAATTAAAAGCATTAAAATTTTGCATTCTAGAAGGCAATCTACATTGGAAGGATCCTGGAGGTATTTTGTTGACTTGTCTGTTGAAGGATGAAGCTAACAAAGTATTGTAGGATTTTCATGCAGGAGACTGTGGTGGTCATCTGAGCTGGAAGACCATAGCTAATAAAATTCTCAGAGCTGGGTTCTATTGGCCTACGTTGTTCGCTAATGTGCATCAGAAAGTGACTTCGTGTCATAAATGTCAGGTTTTCGAGGGAAAAAAGAAGCTCCTTCCTTTGCCCCTGAAACCAATCTTTGTTGAAGCTCCTTTCCAACAATGGGGATTAGACTTTATCAGAGAAATACATCCTCCCTCTTCGGGCCAACACAAGTGGATTCTTACTGCTACAGATGAAATATTCTAAGTTCTAAAAGTAGGGAAAACCCTCCTAGTTTTGGTGTTAGACTTTCGTCAAACACTTTGCATACTGCTGTAATTGACTGTTGTAGGTGAATTTAAATGGACAATGGTATTGTTTCTTGTTTGTTGGCTGATTTGTTAATGGGTTTTGACTCCTTATACCTCCCCAATGAAGAGCATAATGTATTGTTTGATATTTAAATAAACCCATAAAATAATGAAGAAGGCAGTCAGATTTTAATGAACCAAATAATCAAACTTGAGCTGATTTTATTAAATATCAATGGTTGAATTTATTGTAAACAGAATAGAGTAGAATACCTCTCAAGATCGAGGACAAAGACTAACATATGGAACCTTAATCATCCAGTTACACACAACAATGAGGAGGCACAGAACTGACCACTCGTGTTGATGAAATGGGACGACCCTGTGGGTCTCTTGCGCCAACAGTTGACAAGGAAGATCAGCAGTCACAACTCAATGGTGTAGCGCCTGCCCTTGCAAGGTAATGCCACCCAAAAATGAGTCATAAAACAACAACTCCCCCTTTTGTTCTCCACGCAGCTCCTGGGAAATACACAACACCTTTATATGGGAGAAAATCGACCAACAAAGTAACACGCAGCCACAAATGACAACCATCCGATTTTATCAGATGAAGAACATGCCCCAGCCAAGGATCACATGCATGGTGAGAAGTAAACTTAGCTTCTGAAGCCAACACACAACAGAGTAATGGAGGGTGCACCCAACCCAAGAGAAACGCCCCAATTCCTCACTCGTGCCAAGAGAATTTGCCCTCACTTCTTCAAATCTGCAAATGAACTTCTTCCCACAATGAAGATCTTCGAACCACAATGTCGATACCTGCAAATGAGAAGCCATGATGACCTCTCCAATCTCACGTCTAGGGCATATAGTTTCACTGTCGAATCCGAGTGCCGAAATGGGTTTCCAGCTGAAACCCTCGTTTGCTCACCGAGCTCTTCTCCAAACTCAATTTTTAAAATGAATAGTCAATAATCCCTTTTCCATCCCTCGCTTGTCCTTTTATTCCTTCACTTTTCTTTTTCTCCATTAAAATATTCATTTAATTAATAATTGGAGAGAAATACCCTCAAAGAGGGGTTTAATATTAATAAACTCACTTTTCCTAAGTTTTCACTTTATAATTTGAAAGTGACTTTGCCAATTTCATTTCCCTAACTCGTCCGTCTAATGGTTTACGGGAAATGGTATAAACCATCACGGTATCCCGACTGCCTAGGAAAAATGGGACATTACAGTCCTCCCTTCCCAAATTTGCTTGTCCTCAAGCAACTTCAAACTCGAAAACTACAACACCTGTTCGTTTTCCCAAGTAGCATCCTCCATAGGTAGACCCTGCCATATTACTGAGTACTCCCTGACTGCCCTATCATGGAATTTCCATCCTCGAACCTGCAAGATCTCTTCGGGGCTTGTGGCCCACCGCCCCTCATCATCCCAATGGGGTGAGTCCTATGAAACAACCTTCTCAAAAGTTCCCTCCGTCCTGTACCTATCCCCATACATCTTCCGTTGACTCTGGGCCACCCTTAGGTTCTCCTTCAGTGCTCTCAGGATGTCCTGGTTGTCCTGTAACAAACCTTGAACCTGAGGAACTTTACAGTCACCGCATGCTATGTATGCAAAAATCAAGACCTCATAGTCATATAGCCCCTGAAAAGGGGTCATACCGACAGACATGTGAAAGGTGGTGGGATAACAGTACTCCCCGAGATGTAACCATATCACCCAAGCACTCTGCTGTCCTGTGATGAAGTTCCACAATTACCCTTCCACCCAAGTGTTCCCAAACTCAATCTGTCCGTCGATCGGTAGGTGGTAACTAGTACTCGAGGTCATCTTGGTACATACCAACCTAGAAAACGCCTGCCAGAAACTTCCTATGAATCTGTCGTTCCTGCCACTGACGATGGCTTTAGGCCACCCATGCAAACAAAACATCTCCCTAAAAGATAACTCGATCACCTGCGCTGTTGAGTAGTCTAAAGGAATGGTGGAGAAGTGGGCAAGCTTGGTGAGTCGGTCCACCGTGACATAGATGCAATCCTTCCCTTGCATCTTCAGTAGCCTGGTGATGAAATCCCTGGGGATGCCTTCCCACCCCTGATCGTGAATGGGTAAACGCTGTAATGATCCGGCTGAATGCGTGTGCTCCACCTCATTCCCCTGGAAAACTATGCACTCCTGGAGATGCTTCTCTAACTCGTCTCTATAGGCCCTAGGGTGCCTATATGGAGTGGTAATCACTGCTCGAATACCCTCCTCTAACTTACTGATGTACTCGAATCCCCTTTCGGGAGGCCTACCTGGAGGTACATTACCAAAGACATTATGCTCCCGAAACAAGTCATGTATCTCTCTCGGACAATTGGGCTCCCCTCCCTTGGACCTCTGTACTGAAATATGAAACTCCACAACCCGTGAAATGTCATCCTGTCTCATCACTGCCTCCATCTTCTTCGCGGTTACGACCTTAGGAGGATATGTATTCATGCCCCACAAAACCACTCTCTTGCCATCCTGATCTTGGAACTCCATCTCCATAGTCTGGTAGTTAGTGAAGTACCTCCCTAGGGAGTATAGCCACTGAACTCCAAGCACCACATTGGTGTCAGGTATCTTTACCATGTAGAAGTCATCGGTGAGGATGTAGTTTCCCAGGTTCAATGTCATTCGTGGAACGTACCTGGTGTAGTCTAGTGTGTTCTCCCTC
Source organism: Picea sitchensis (assembly GCA_010110895.2). Taxonomy (NCBI): domain Eukaryota; kingdom Viridiplantae; phylum Streptophyta; class Pinopsida; order Pinales; family Pinaceae; genus Picea; species Picea sitchensis. The sequence continues at coordinate 154,358 of SNQJ01S0002550.1, read as the reverse complement.
GGTATGACCACTGAGAAACCCTCAAAAGACTCAGCGGCAATGCTCTTTCGTTCTACTAACGAAGAGTCTATAAAGTTGTGGGATGCCCCACAATTGACCAAAACTGTCACTCGATGTCCCTGCACTCCTCCCCTCATCTTGAAGGTGTGAAATCTGGGTATGACGGAGAGTGATGCTATAACCCCTCGTGTTTCCATCGATGCCTGCTCTGCCTCCGCTATTGGAGAATCCTCCTTCTGTCCCTGTTCCTCTTCTTCCTCATCATCCCTGCTATCAGAAAACACCTCTATGCAGTGTGCTTTGGCCTTTCCTGCACACCTATGACCCAGTACCCATGGTTCCTGGCAACTGAAACACAACTTCCTCCTCCTCAGATCCTGCTTGGTAGCATCATCCATCCTATTCTCACCCGTCCAATCCTTCTGTGGCTGTCTTTCCCAGTCTCTCTGCTAATGTCCTGTACCGTCCCTTGGAGGTGGTGTCTTGTCATCGAACTTCGTGGGGAAGTTTGGTCTCGGGGTGAACTTGGGCTTAGGTACAGACTCCTGTAAGTCCCTAGCCCTGCTAACTGCATCCTGTAGTGAAGTAGGCTTGCAAGCCTTCACCCATCCTCGAAGTGGCTCGGTTATCCCCTCTGTGAACAACATCACCAAACGGGCCTTGGAGATACCGGTGACCATCACTGATATCCTCTGGAAATCTGATATATATGCATCTGCCGACCCAGTCTGTTTCAACTGTGCTAAGTCTCTAAAAGACATCTCAGGATATCATCTGTCAAATCGGTGCACCAGTCTACCTGTGAACTCAGCATAGGTGACAATATGGGCATGACCCAAAGTGGTCATCTCGTGGTACCACCATTCCTGTGCCTCACCCTCCAAGTGCAATGTCACCAACTTAATGACATCATTCTCTGCCATGGGGTTCAGCTGGAAGTAGGTGTCGAGCTTCTGCACCCAAGCTCGTGCAGTGCACTTCGACGTCCCATCGAAGTATGGTAAAGTGAGCTTGCCCACTCTGCGCTGTAACTCGTAGCTCCCTGTTGAAGAACCTCGGCCTGTTTCTCCCCTTGAAGCTACAAAACTCGGCAAAAGTCATAGCTTCTCTCAAATCTAGATCCATGGCCTTATACTCTTGGAAATAAGCTGCTAATGGCTTGTCCTGCTCTACCTTCCCTCCTGTACCTGTCTCCGGTGGTCCTAAGAATTTTGGCATGGTAGATCTAGGAATCTCACTGTAGTCATGAGGGCGGTTCTGAGGGCTGGTCCTGGAAGTGATCACCTCAACATGAGGTTTGTGTGTGTTTCCCCCTTCTTCCATCTTCCCTCTCTTGATGCTCTCCCCCCTTTCTTCACCATGCTTTCTCCCTAGAGCATAACCTATGATTCTGCCCATGAACTCTTGGGTCTCTCTCTGGCCCTCTGCAATATCCTGTAAGGCTTTCATAATCCCTCTGATAAAACCATCCTCTCTGTCCTCCGACAGATTTGCATTGTTTCCTGGAGTGTCCCCCATTTCTTCTTCTCTGCCCTCTACACTTCTATACCTTCTGCGCCTATAAGTGGTGTTTTGCAGCCCTTCCTCAGTCATCAATGTCACTCACAACTGGCCAAGATCATTCTCTAATACCACTGAAATATTCTAAGTTGTAAAAGTAGGGAAAACCCTCCTAGTTTTGGTGTTGGACTTTCGTCAAACACTTCTCATACTGCTGTAGGTGAATTTAAATGGACAGCGGTATTGTTTCTTGTTTGCTGTCTGATTTGTTAATGGGTTTTGACTCCTTATACCTCCCCAATGAAGAGCATAATGTATTGTTTGATATTTAAATAAACTCATAAAATATTGAAGAAGGCAGTGACATTTTAATGAACCAAATAATCAAACTTGAGATGATTTTATTAAATATCACTGGCTGAATTTATTGTAAACATAATAGAGTAGAATACCTCTCAAGATCGAGGACAAAGACTAACATATGGAACCTTAATCATCCAGTTACACACAACAATGAGGAGGCACAGAACTGACCACTTGCGTTGATGAAATGGGACGGCCCTGTGGGTCTCTTGTGCCAATAGTTGACAAGGAAGATAAATAGTCACAACTCAATGGTGTAGCGCCTGCCCTTGCAAGGTAATGCCACCCAACAGTGAGTCATACAACAACAACTCCCCTTTTTGTTCTCCACGCAGCTCCTGGGCAATACACAACACCTTTATATGGGAGAAAATCGACCAACAGAATAACACGCAGCCACAAATGACAACCAACCGAGTTTATCAGATGAAGAACATGCCCCAGCCAAGGATCACATGCATGGTGAGACGTAAACTCAGCTTCTGAAGCCAACACGCAGCAGAGTAATGGAGGGTGCACCCATCCCAAGAGAAACGCCCCAATTGCTCACTCGTGCGAAGAGAATTTGAACTCACTTCTTCAAATCTGCAAATGAACTTCTTCCCACAATGAAGATCTTCGAACCACAATGCCGATACCTGAAAATGAGAAGCCATGATGACCTCTCCAATCTCACGGCTAGGGTAGATAGTTTCACTGCCGAATCCGAGTGCCAAAATGGGTTTCCAGCTGAAACCCTTGTTTGCTCACCGAGCTCTTCTTCAAACTCATTTTTTAAAATGAATAGTCAATAATCCCTTTTCCATCCCTTGCTTGTCCTTTTATTCCTTCACTTTTCTTTTTCTCCATTAAAATATTCATTTAATTAATAATTGGAGAGAAATACCCTCAAAGAGGGGTTTAATATTAATAAACTCACTTTTCCTAAGTTTTCACTTCATAATTTGAAAGTGACTTTACCAATTTCATTTCCCTAACTCGTCCGACTAATGGTTTACGGGAAACTGTATAAACCTTCACGGTATCTCGACTGCCTAGGAAAAATGGGACATTACAACAGACTATTTCAAAAAATGGATCGAAGTTGTACCAAGTAGGCAAGCTAATGATTTTGTCATTATTAAATTTCTTGAAAATAATATCTTGTCTCGTTTTGGATGTCCTAGAAAGATAACAACTGACAATGCAGATGCTTTCTGATCTAAGAAGCTCATAGACTTTTGAAACCAGTATCATATTGGTTTGGGTCATTCCACAGATTATTACCCTCAGGGAAATGGGCTGGCGAAGTCATCAAACAAGACCCTGGTGAACATTAATAAGAAGACTTTGCAAGAAAACAAAAAGTCATGGCATAATAAGTTGGTTTTCGCACTATGGACCGACAGACTGACCACCAAGAGGTCAATTGGTATGTCACCATATCAGCTGGTCTATGGCACTGAAGAAGTCTTTCCCACTTCCTTAGGAGTTCTTGTCATGAAGTTGCTGCAAGAGATGCAAGCCGAGCCGAACGACTCCCAAAGAAGGATAAACCAGATGATCCACTTGCAGCAGTCCAGAGAAGAAGTGTACAACGAAACTCAGGTTGTCCAAGAAAGCATTAAGAAAATCTTTGACAAAAGAACTAAAGAAGATGACTTTGAGCTAGGTGGCTTGGTTATGAGATGGGATGCCCGAAACGAAGATAAGGGGAAGCATGGAAAATTCGACAGTCTATGGAAGGGACCTTTCATAATTCAAGCGTTCAGAGGAAATAATGCCTTCTTGCTCAAAAACAACGATGGGACCAATCTGCGAGGAGGGCCTATAAATGGCAGAATGCTGAAGCACTATTCACCTCCTCAGTAGGGACCTTCAGTCACACTTTTCCATTGTACAAACCATTTTCTTTTTTATTACAAGTTTTTGAGTGAAATAACTTTGATCATATGGTTGAAGCCTGCAGAGAAGGCCCTAAGCCACTGAACATTGTCTTCCAATTTAAAAAAAAAAACCAATCAAGCAACAAAGGCAACTATGGAGAAAGTTTTTTCAGAACATCAGGAATTAGGATTCTTGGCACTTCACAAGGAGAGTACCATCCCCAGGTGGAGCCGCTGTTATAACCCTATAATTTATAGAATCAACTGGTGACTGAAATGTTATCTCTTTAACTGTTTTTGTTTGTCAAATGATTTTCCATTCTGCAAATAATTTGAGAAAAAGAAAAGAAAAAGAAGAGAAAAGAAAAAAGAAAAGAAAAAGAAAAAGAAAAGTAAATAAAAAAGAAAAGAAAGAAAAAGAATAAAAGAGGGCATAAAAGAAATTCAATAGAGCCCCATGCAATAACAATGATTTGGTCCATACCGTTCAAGCATGGCCAAAGTTCTTTTAAATTGATGCTGATAGGAGTAGTGAATAAGCTTGGCTAAACTATTTAATCTTAGCCAAGTGATTTAGGTTAGTTAGTGAATAAATTTGACCAAACTGCCTAATCTTGGTCAGATAACCCCATGATAGAGTAATTTCTTAGTCCAATAGTTTAATCTGGGTTGATTGTCATAGGTAATTAGGTTAGAGCATAGGGTAGTTTGCTTTATCTCAATAAAACAAGAATGATGATCCATGTTGAACCATATTTTTGAGGTTTAAAGGTTTGATGTCTAACCCCTTGGTGATAAAAACACGAAAAAGCTTGGGAAAACCCATGATATGCACTTATCCTAAGTTTTCAGAGCACATATACCTTCGCGCTCACAGTTAAGCACAACGTATATATGAATGGCTAAGATGTTCGTGCTAAGATCCACGGTTGACAAGTCTTTCCGGACCCCACCGAATGTTCTACTTTTAATGGTG
>SNQJ01S0002550.1:123841-145075 GCA_010110895.2 Picea sitchensis | reverse complement strand
AATTGGGACTAGAAGTCACCCGAGCCTATCATGACCTCTATTCTTTTGACTCTAGGAGGGTGCAATGTTTGGGAGTCATTAAGGACCTAGTAGTCTCCTTGTTTCAGCTGCCCATGAAGAGTATGGTCATGGATATTGTGGTATCTGATGTCCCCTCTAAGTTTGGCATGCTGTTGTCAAGATCCTGGATAAAGAGACTAGGGGGAACCTTGCAGATGGACCTCACATACGCCACCATTCCAGTCTTTGGAGGGGAACATAGGAGACTGTATAGAGAAGCCCAGCTGGCCTACATAATCAGTGATGAAGCCAACCCTACTAATCATCCCATCTATGCCTTGGACACTGATTTAGGCTCCAGTTTACTACATCTCACCCACACCCCTGAGGCCCCCTTGCAAATCAGAAAGCAACTCATTCTTAATCAAGATACACCCCCTCCAACCACCTCTGTTTGGAAGATGTTCTTTGATGGAGCTTCCTCCAGTATGGGTGCAGGTGTCGGGGTGGTATTCATATCCCCCTCTGAAGAGACCATATCTCTGTCATACAAGCTGGAATTTGAAGTCACCAACAATGTGGTAGAATATGAGGCTTTGGTTCTGGGATTAAGGGTTGCGCAACAGATGGAAATAAGAGAGATGGTTGTGTTTGGGGATGCAGAGTTGATTGTCCAGCAGGTCAAAAATGTTTATAAATCTAAGAATCCTCGGCTCAATAATTATAGGAATGAGGTATGGGACCTGGTTGATAATTTCTTCCTGGCTTTTAACATTTCCTACATTCCAAGGGGACAAAATATTCCAGCCAACTTCTTAGCTTTCACAGCTAGTGTGCTTGAAGTTCCTGCGTCGCCCACTGTTGAGTCTGATGTTGAAATAAAGTATAAACCCTCTGTAGCAGACAATTTCAAACATTGGAAGGTATTTGAGGATGATGAGGAGATTGAAAAGTTCCTTCAATCCGTTGATAACTTTTCCGCATTGAACATAGATGAGGAGTCCGACACTGCAGGAGAGCTTGACCATCACCCCGGGGAATTTGTGAATAAAATTGCTGATCACCAGATCATTCAGCTACCGAGCAATCACATCCCGAAAGGTCTACTCCCATTAGAAAGATTGTTCGACGGGAATGATGTGGCAGTAAAGGGTAAGGTTTCAGGTGACGATGACGACATAGCTGAATGTGACATAGGCACACCTAAGGAGCCTAAATTGGTCAAGCTGTCAAAGAGTCTGACTGAGGAGTAGAGGGCCGAATATACTAAATTGTTGAGGGAGTTTGCTGATGTGTTCGCATGGACCTACGAAGACCTCAATACATATGACACATCAGTCATTGAGCACAAGATCCCACTGAAAGAAGAGGCTAAGACGTTCAAGCAGAAGCTGAGACAGATAAATCCCATGCTGCTACCTGTCATGGAGAGGGAAGTGAAAAAGATGTTGGATGCCCAGATCATTGTCCCCTTGAGATATTCCGACTGGGTGGCCAACTTGGTCCCAGTAAGAAATAAAAGTGGCGAAATCAGACTCTGTGTCGATTTCATAAACCTGAATAGGAGCTCAAGGAAGGATAATTATCCCTTGCCCAACATGGAGCACATATTACAGAAGGTCACTGGTGTTTCCAGAATATCCATGATTGATGGGTTCTCTGGCTACAATCAGATATCAGTCATGCCTGAAGACAGGGAGAAAACAACCTTCACCACTCCCTGGGGCACATTCATGTATGCCAAGATGCCTTTCAGACTGATGAATGTGGGAGCAACATTTCAGCGGGCCATGGACATAACCTTCATCGGAGAAAAAGATAAGTTCGTGGTGATTTACTTAGATGACATAACGGTCTTTTCCAAAACTGATAAAGAACACTGCTGCCACTTAAAAAAGGTCTTCCTGAAGTGTCGGAGGTATGGCCTATCTTTAAACCCCCAAAAATCATTGTTTTCCATGCAGGAGGGAAAGCTGTTAGGCCATATAGTATCAACAGAGGGAGTAAGGATTGATCCCGACAAAGTAGAAGCAATTCAGGCCCTGTCCCTTCCCAGATCTAAGAAAGAGGTTCAGGCATTTTTGGGAAGAATTAATTTTCTGAGGAGATTTGTTTCAAATTTTGCTGAGTTGGTAAAACACATCACATCCATGCTCAAAAAGGGGAGTGAAGTAACATGGACCTCTGCACCCAGGGAATCTTTCGATCAAATAAAGAAGGCGTTGACTGAGGCACCTGTGCTAATCAGTCCCGATTATTCTAAGGATTTTCTGATATTTTCTTTTGCCTCTTTTGATACAGTAGTAGCAGTCTTACTGCAGAAAAATGATCAAGGACAGGAGCAACCTATTGCCTTCTTTAGCAAGGCACTGAGAGATGAAGAACTCCGATACGATATCATGGAGAAGCAGGCTTATGCCCTGGTGAAAGCCCTAAAGGCTTTCAAAGTCTATGTCTTGCATTCGAGAATCACTGCATATGTCCCTTCAACCTCTGTGAAGGACATTCTTATACAGCCTGACATAGACGGGAGGAGAGGTAAATGGATCGCTAAGATCCTAGAATTTGATCTGGAGATTAAGCCCACCAAGCTAGTAAAGGGGCAGGGTTTAGCCAAGTTGCTGGCTGAATCCAATTGCAGAGTCTTGGGAATCAATTGCATCAGTGAGCAAGCTGAGTCATCCAACAAAAGTTCCCAAAGAGCTCTGCCACTAGCAACGTGCGCCTGGTACAAGGATATCTTGTACTTTCTGCAAGAATTGAAGCCTCCAGATGGGATGGAAAAAAGCAAGGCAAGAGCTTTAAAGCTCAAAGCTGTCAGGTATTGCCTCATTGGCCAAACCTTGTATTGGAAGGACCCTCTGGGGGTACTACTAAGGTTTCTGTACCCACAGCAGGCACATAAGGTTATGATCGATTTCCATAGCGGTCTCTGTGGAGGTCATCATTTTTGGAAGACCACAGCGCACAAGATCCTCCGAGCCGGGTATTATTGGCCCACCTTATTTCCTGATGTCTGCAGAGAAATCAGAGCTTGTATCAAGTGCCAAAAGTTCTCAGGAAAGCAACAACTCACATCCCTGCCCTTAAAACCGGTGGTAGTCTCAGCCCCCTTTCAGCAGTGGGGATTGGACTTCATCGGGGAAATTCATCCTCCCTCAAGTGGCCAGCACAGATGGATTCTGACTGCAACCGACTACTTCACCAAATGGATAGAAGCTGTCCCTACCAGAATCACTTCTCACAAAGTAATTCTCAGCTTCCTGGAGGACATCATAACAAGGTTCGATTGCCCCAGTAGAATCGTCACTGATAATGCCTCCCCCTTTCGGTCTGAGCCTCTGGTCAAATTCTGTGAACAGTTCGAAATTTCACTGATTCATTCTACTCCCTACTATCCTCAAGGGAACAAACTGGCAGAGTCTTCCAATAAAAGCCTAATCAAGCTTATCAAGAAGTTATTGGAAGACAATAAAAGGGCCTGGGACTCAAAGCTCAAATTTGCTCTTTGGGCTATTCGGGTATCAACAAAGAAATCGCTGGGCATCTCACCTTTCCAGCTGGTTTATGGAATAGAGGTTGTTTTCCCCACTCAACTCGCCTTATCTGTGGCTAAATTCCTCCAAGACATTTAAAGAGAGCCTAACCATGTGCTCAGAAGGATTCATCAGATGGTGGAAGTACAGCAGATCAGAGAACAGGTCCGAGACAGAGCCTACAATCATCAGCAGAAGATCAAGCAGGCTTTTGACAAAAAGAAAAAAAAGAAAGAGTTCGAGCAGGGTGATCTGGTGCTCAAATGGGATGCACCCAGGCAGGAAAAGGGCAAGCACAGTAAATTTGATGCCCTCTGGTTTGGGCCTTTCAAGATCCTTGAAGTATTTGCAAACAACACATACAGGTTGCAAGATCTGGAAGGCAAAGAAGTTTTTGGTGGCCCAGTGAATGGGAATTTCTTGAAAAAATGTTTTCTGTGAGCCACAGTTGGCTCTTTTTGTTTTGTTTTGTACATATTGTTTCTAATTTTGTTTTTCAGACTAATAAATGACTCCATAGCCCAACAACAAAGGCACTAAATCTGCAAAAGGGTTCTTAGAGCATCACAGGGACGACTCTATCCCCCATGGAGCCAAATGTTAGCGATATTTCTTGTAAGGGGGGTCAGAATGTAAAAGAATGGGTTAAAACCCACTTGTCCTAAGTTCGGGGTGCTAATGCGCCCATGATTAAATGAAAACCAAGTCTGGACGGCAGGGATCACAGCGCCCGGATCAACGGCGCATGTTGGATTCNCCACATGGTCCTCCCTCCTTCTCATCATCCACTTGCTGCTCGCCATGTGTCCCGCTCCTTTCCACGTCGGCCCCTCACCAAAAGGCGAGTTCATTATCTCTCGTTTTCCCTCTTTCCTCCCGAGGTCTTTCGCCATGAACCATTCTCTGTCACCCTTCGCACACATCGCCATTTCTTTCACGCCCTCACATTTTCGGCCCCATCACTTCATTCCCGTACCCCACCTTTCGTGCTGGCCTCCACGCATATCCTTCGAGCCAGTCAGTTATTCCTGGTGGCGGCGTGTGAGGTCCTCCACGTCCCGAAGGTGTCGAGCTGGCCGGATCATCCTCAATCCCAAGAAAGCAGTTATTGAAGCAGTTGGTGGTGGTTAGACATCGTCTCCGCCATAATGGGAAAGCACGACCATGAATTAAAGGCACGTCGATTCGCCGTTGGAACTGTCAAAGAATTGGATTGCGTCTGACTTAAATTGCACGACCCTTCAGAGGCTAACTGTCAGAAGCCATGCAGACGCAAAGCTTTCAATGCATTGTCTTGGTTCCGCTGCTGTTGATTATTTTGAGTATATGTAGGCGATTTCGCCATTTTTGTATCTATAGATGGTAGAGCTAAGCTCCCGACTGTAAAATTTCATTAAACATTCTAGCTTTCTGGGTTATGTATCAATGTTTGAGATTTCTTGGTTTATAACAAACAGTTTTCCTTTTCCATCTATGTTTCACCTCTTGCTGGAGAGTTCATGATCGAATGCTTCATATGAATTAACACAGTTCTGTTATGATAAATGATTTATTGTTGCATTGTTGTTTTCTCTGGTTTCCTGCATTTGGAAGTAAGAAGATCTTGTTTTCAGATGCCTGCTCTCACAGTCTGTTAGAAGCTTGATGCCTACAACAGACCCTTGCACCCTTCTCATGAAGTCTTCCCCCTACTCACCTTTTATTGCAACTCACTGTTTGAAGTTTATCAAGACCTCACTCGTTCATGCATGCCTGGCCTAGTTTATGAGTTGAGACCACTGTTCCGAGTTTGCTTCCATTTGATCACCCCTTTCAAACAAATCGTGACATTAAATTGATGGGCGTCGAGCTCTGCTCCTGCAAGCAATCCAAGAGTGACCTCCATCGCCAACACCATCTCACGCTCCAAACGACCCGTTGGCAATTTATTACTGGCTAACTTATCTGTTAGCCTCCTGACCTGTCCCCCGTGCCCAACGGGTATCCGTTTACTCAAAACTATCATTTCCCTTCATTCTTCCATTGCTTACTGTGTTGTCTCACAAGAAAATATCTTTCCCGTCACACCAGAGCATTTTTTCCCTGTTTTCTCTCCATTTCAGTGAACAGTCAAAATCCACCATCATCCCCACTAATGATTGTTTGATTTGCAGGTATTTTTACAGCGATGGCGCCAAAATCAAAGAGGACAGAAGCTGAGGAAAATCCTTTCCTCCTGCCTCCTGTCGACCTTGACAGGATCCCCCTGGCAGACAAAGACCATTTAATCGCAGACACCAGATGCGAATTCGACTTCACAGATTTACAGTCATGGCTAAAGGACATTTTCTTGGACCAAAGTGATGAAATTGGGCTCTGGGAGTCAAACCTTCCCCTGTATCTTTTCCCCCAAGTTCACCATTTCCCCGAATTCGCCTTCAAGAGTCAGGCCCATTACATCCCCGACCAGAGAGCCATAGTGTCTTCATCAGGATAAATTATTTTCCTCATAACACCCGAAACCATTGATCAGATGATGCAGATACCCATAGCCGAATTTGCCTCACCTTTCAACCTTGAAATCATCACAGAACTATACCAGAAATTATCATTCCCCCAAAGAGCTCAGATTTTCGAGATTTTTCTCCCACAAGCCGCTCAGCTCCCCACTACCAATCCCCCGTATCCTTCCTCCCTGTTCTTAGTGAAGGGAAACCAGGTCATCTCGTCGCTTTGTGCCCTGCTTGGGTATTTTTCAGATCAATGGGTGGATGAACCCATATTGGGTTTTCTGTCCATTTTCTCCATAGATGAGAAACCCACCACTTAGTTCGACTACAACACTTTCTTGGAGAACAACATTCATGAGAAATTCTCAAATTTTGCCATGGAAGGCATGCTCCGGTATTCCTCAATACTGGCTTACATGTTCATTTTCTTCCAAGAAGACAAATTTTCCTTTTCAATGCAGAAGATGGACAAGGATGGGAGGCCGCAGGCAATAACAACATGGACTTCGATGCTCAGACAAAACTCTTCAGAATTCAGTTTCAAGCATTTCATCGAGTAGTTATACCACCCAGTGGTGAGCATGCTCAGTGGCCGACCTGAGACAAGAATAAATGAGGAGATTCAGAGGATCCTACACCTCTCAGATCTTGCAAAAATGAGAGACTGGTACTTGTACCAAGACCACACAGAGATCAGAGTGTATGGGTGTGAATTGGCTCCATACAAGTTGCCCAAGTATTTTCTCGTGAGGATATTTGCCCTGGAATACATAAGACAAATGATTAATTTAGATGACATACATTTCGTGTCTCTGAAGAAGAAGTCAGCAGGCTATCGAGAAGATAAGAGTAGAACTGGGAGAGATGCCCACAAAAGCTGCTGAGATCATCAAATTTTTGAATTCCAAAACTAGAGAGGAGCTAGAGGATTTGAAGATTTAAGATAGGATAGAGACCATCCTTGAGGTCAAGAGGGTCCTGACCAAGAGAGGACTGATGTTACAGCTGGAGGAAAAGGTCCAGACCATGGACACATGAGTGCAAATATTTTTCAGCAAGATCAAAGTGTTAGAATATAGAAGATGGTGTGCTCATTTTACCATTGACGATACCTTCGTCACCCAACCATAGGCCGAAGCCTCCCTCCGAGCACCTTAACCTTGACTGAGAATTCCTCTGGAAGCAAACCCTAGGCTAGATAGCCAAACAAAGAGTAGCGCACCTTTCCCCAAGGATGGCGCATCACAAAAGGATGATCAGATAGTCCAAACCCTAGCCAAGAGATATTCAACCCAATACTAAAACTAGCTATTGCTGCAGCTGCAGCTGCAACCCTCCTCCAAACCTGCGCACAAGACTGCAACTGCAGTGCGCACCAAGTAGGAAAACTGCAATTCTAAGATACTGCAAATGAGAACTGGTGCCCTATATTTATAGTAGTTATGCCAGTTTTGTTGGGGCCGACTTCTCCTTCTGGATAAGTGTCTGTTGAGTATATTATTATTATTTCTGGCCAACTTCTTCTCTTGGAGGCTAATAGCCTAATATAAATTATCTTCTTGAGCTGACAAGGCTTCTAGGGTTATTAACCAACTCATTAGGGTTTATCTTGCTTCCCGGAGTCTTTTATTCTCGTCAGGTTCACACGTGGAGGTAAATACCTCCTGCATCTACCATAATATTAACACTCCCTCCTAGCTAGAGAGGTATTTACAGGTAATGGACTTGAGCACAAAAACATACCATTTACCCGGTAGCATCAATATAGTCATCTAGACTATTTCNTATAGAAGATGGTGTGCTCATTTTACCATTGACGATACCTTCGTCACCCAACCATAGGCCGAAGCCTCCCTCCGAGCACCTTAACCTTGACTGAGAATTCCTCTGGAAGCAAACCCTAGGCTAGATAGCCAAACAAAGAGTAGCGCACCTTTCCCCAAGGATGGCGCATCACAAAAGGATGATCAGATAGTCCAAACCCTAGCCAAGAGATATTCAACCCAATACTAAAACTAGCTATTGCTGCAGCTGCAGCTGCAACCCTCCTCCAAACCTGCGCACAAGACTGCAACTGCAGTGCGCACCAAGTAGGAAAACTGCAATTCTAAGATACTGCAAATGAGAACTGGTGCCCTATATTTATAGTAGTTATGCCAGTTTTGTTGGGGCCGACTTCTCCTTCTGGATAAGTGTCTGTTGAGTATATTATTATTATTTCTGGCCAACTTCTTCTCTTGGAGGCTAATAGCCTAATATAAATTATCTTCTTGAGCTGACAAGGCTTCTAGGGTTATTAACCAACTCATTAGGGTTTATCTTGCTTCCCGGAGTCTTTTATTCTCGTCAGGTTCACACGTGGAGGTAAATACCTCCTGCATCTACCATAATATTAACACTCCCTCCTAGCTAGAGAGGTATTTACAGGTAATGGACTTGAGCACAAAAACATACCATTTACCCGGTAGCATCAATATAGTCATCTAGACTATTTCATGACTAGATCATGAGCATCACCATCACCATCAGCTGCATCAACTCTTGAAACCATACTTCATCTAAGTAATTAGATATGATGCTGAATAAGTCACTCTCACCATAGAGTGATACAAGAGGAGTAAAGGTTATGAACTGTTTTCCGTCTGGAAAATCTCTGTTCATCATCCATATGGATGATCATTATCTCCAAGAAATTGTTGATAGTCTTCAAGGCAATTAGAACAAGGATAGAGAACAATTGTGTCTATTCATAGTAGTACATAACTACAATCCAATGGTTCACTACCACATCAAGTAACATGCAAGTACTTGATAAACAACGTATGGTTGCGAACAGTGAAACATATTCACCACATTAGTCCTCATCTACTGTCATACAGTCTTCATAACAAACATCAGAGAGTATCCTGCATAGAAACAATGTTATGATATAAACTGATTTGTCTGGGCCAATCTTTCACTCACATATGTGAGGTCTGAAAGAATATCTGCCTCACAAACAGTGGAACATATCCATCACAATAGTATATCTCTACTGTCTGGAGACATGTAGTCTCCATAACAATCATTTGATGCCATCCTGCATAGAAAAATATTGTTAAAGATAAACTGAATCCTCTGGGCCAATATTTCACTCATGTTTGTGAGATCTGAAAGAATATCTGCCCTCATCAGCAATCGACTATCTGCCCTATTCTTCACAAACAAGGAAGAAGGATTATTTCTAATTTATGAGCCTGGACCATTTCTCACCCTGGGCCATTCTTCCTACACTAATTAAAGTGCACCCTGGATAGAATGTATAAACCCTAAGAAATGTTTGGACCATTCCTCACCCTGAGCCATTCCTCTGACACTAAAAAAAGTGTAACCTGGAGAGAATGAGTCTGCCCTAAGGAATGAATGTCCCTTATTGCTCAGCTTGGACTATTCCCCACCCTGGGCCATTCCTCCGACACTAAACAAAGTGTAACCTGGAGAGAATGACTCTGCCCTAAGGAATAACTCTCTAGACCATTCCCCACCCTGGGCCATTCCTCCGACACTAAACAAAGTGTAACCTGGATAGAATGTATAACCCTCGAGGAATGTCTGTCCTGCATCAACCTCCAAAACAGACCATTCTTCGAAACTGCTCACAACTGTGAACTTAGAAATAATGACTACCCAGCGAGGCAGACCATTCTACTTGACCACTACTCAGAGTGACTACCAAGAAGAATGACTGTCCTAGACCACTCCACATGTTAACCACAATGGGAAGTCGTTGTCTATGATACATGTGCGAATTGTAAAGGTCCCTTTCCCAAAAGGTTGAGTCTTGTCAGAAAGAGGGAATTTACGTGCCAGAGGTTGAGGCAAGTTGTTAGAGTAAAGGTCATGACGACAAATATAATGACCATCATCACCTAATTATGAAGTCATAAAGGTTAAGAAATCACAACGCTCATATCACGTATACTCTGTAGCTCTTATCATCTGTACTTTTCACACTTCGAAGTGTATCTGTCGCGCGAGTGTACTGCACAAATCTTCAGCCTGCTTCAAAAATTCTCGTCACCATGGATTCAGCATCGTATTTCATGATTCCATCCCTCGCCCATTCAATTATAAATACCAGTCACCCTACATGTTTCTACTTTACCATCTGAGTTTGTGTGTTGTCTGTGATTTTTCCTGCAAGTCGTCGGTCCTTTCACTATGGGAAGGCCGATTTCCATCAGTTATGTTGTGAATCTGTTCAGTCAAGATTTTCGCGTCTCCTTCGTTTTCAGTCATGGTTTGAAGCCTATTGTAGTTTTCCGTGAGCTAGTATTTTGGGCGATAGTTCCTCTCACATTCAACCTTTCTTCCTCAGAGTCCTTTCCTGTCGTGCAAAATTATTTTCCGCGTCCAATTTCCCTGGCTCGCCACCAGTGTCGCAGTGCCTTGCCACCACACCATAATTCTCTGTCACGCTTCCCTACTGCGATGAGCCTACTATTATCATTTATCAAAAAGTTGACCTGCTTCTACGCCAAAAGTATTCATAGCCCCTGGTGGCCGTGCAGTAAAATCCTAGAGTTATTCTTGCTTGTCGCACAAAGCTTCCGCCACTGCCACTCCGACAGGTCTTTGTGAAGTATATCATTCTCTATTTTCTGCGCGAATAGTGTGTCATATTTCATTACTGCGCGCGTGTGAAACAAATGCACGTTTGCATCATGAAAACATCCCTAGACATAAGGAAGAAGGTGCAAAGTGGCAGAGTTCTGAATCTTGAACCTCAGGACTTGGAGTTAATCAACGAAGATCCGAATGTCAGGGCATATTTTGAGCATGTCGGATGTATGCGCTATTACGAGAAAATCCAAGGATACAACGCGAAACTGGATGAACAGTTCTCTCTCAGATTTAATGGGTTCCGCGTGATCATTGTGAGAATCACATTCCTAATGATGAAGGAAACTATATCAGCTGCGACGGAGATCCCTCCATGCAGTGAAAGGTGGTCTAAGGGAATGCCTTTAGACATATTTTTCTATGAATAATTCATGAAGCCAAACTGCTTGAATGGGAAAATCGGAGCGGGCATTCCGAGTCGGTATCTACGAGAGTCTTTTCAGAAGCTCCTAAAGGCGATTAGAAGGTATTTCACCTGTGAAAGAAGGTATGACATAATATACCCACGTCACATCATGTTGTTGATTCATTTCAAAGGGAAAATGCCTTTTAACTTACCTTTCTTCTTGCACCAAAGCCTAGGAGGAATGGCAGACAACGTCCAGGCCGAAGCGAACCAGCCAAGGAAGAACTTATTCCATATATCGTTGATCAAGTTGTTGGTAGTCCAGCAATTGAGACTACTAGACAAAGACTGGGATTCATTTCTAATTTCAGCCAATATTCCTAGGGACCCCAAAGGAGACCTTCCTCTACCCACGGGGGAAATGACATCTCGCAGCGTGGGGGATAAAATGGAGGTGGCTGTAGGAAAAGGAAAGACAATAGAAGGCTCGTCATCCCAACAACCAGTACCCCGAAAAAGAGGCAGGCCAAGGCTGATCAAGAAGCCCGAGGGGACCCAAGCTCCCAATGAACTTCACACCCAATCTGTTGTTGAGAAGCTACTCGTGCACGTTGTTCGACTAGAACCCGTTGAAGGTCCAAGCCAGGGAATCAGTGAAAGACGGAGAAGGCCGAGCACTGAAAACATGGAGGTTCAGGAGTCGTTGCAACAACTGAAGCAAGAGAAACTCGCTATTGCCGAATTATACCAGGAGAATTGAGAATTGAGAAAACAATCAGCAAAAAAGACTATCGAAACAACGTCGCAGAGCCGAGAAGGGAATGAAAATTGGCCTCAAAGAAGCACAAGACATGATCATTCAACTGCATAAGGAACATAAGATGTCAGAGGAAAGAATCATGGAGAACTTCAAGGAATGTGGACCAGCCATGGAAAACGTCTGCGTGGCTCTTGCCAGTGCTCAAACAAAACTAAAAGGGAATGCGGTCTTGTGGAGACAGATGAATAATATGAAAAGATGAAATTGGTCTCTTAGGAAAATGCTGAGAGTATTAAGATTGCAGGTGAAGCCAGAGGCACAATTGACCTGACCCCATTTTTGTCTTTTTGAACGTGGTACATAATTTTTCTCCCCTCGTGTCATGTTTCTTTCCGAGAAACAAGGAGTCTGACGAGCACCCACGCGGTGGATATTCTTTGCGCAGATGTTGTAAACCCACCTATCGATAAGGACAAGCATAAGAGAAACCCATGATAGTTTTGAATGAGATGCATGGCCCCCTAACCGTCGTCGCCACCTGGAAATCACGAGCGACAACCAACATACACCTGCCGCACCAACTCGCCACGTTCATACCACAACCAACGATCACGGGGCAGTAACTAGATCCCATTACACTGGGTGGCAGAGTTTTGACAGTGCGCTCGATCATTCGGGTGACCACTCAAAGGAGAAATGTCGATGCATCACCTCCTAATGATTGAATCTTACTGATAAGATCATGACAAAGATGTCGATTATGACATGATTGGGTACAGTTGGGTTTCCATTCTTAGTAATTTCTATTCGAAAGATCATCTGGTAGGGAATAACTGGAACCAAAATTCTAGGAGTAGTAGTTTGAGGCATGGAAACCCAAGGGGCGTAGTTTTTTCTATATATTTCATCTTTTCAATGTAAGCTAGGTTGGTTGGCAAAGTAGTGTAGACAATAGATTATTGAATGTAATCTTCGAACCCGATTGAAATATAATGCAAAAGTCCCGAGGCTTTGACGAAAAGATTCTAATGGTGGTGGTTTGATGTATTGTGATCTCTCCTATGTATGTATTTCCTATTTTCTGTATATTCATGTCTTTACTCTGTTTAAATTGGAACATCTAATAAGTCTAGAATTCATCGCGCGGTGCTTTAGACTTCGCCATTTAAACTCCTGTGTTTTCTCTTAAGTAATTTAGAATTCATCTTCAATGGTGCTCTGAGTTGCTTTATGTACTCTTTCTTTCGCCACACACAACGACATTTGAACTGAAAGACCATTGCCTTCTTAGCCTTTATCCTCTCAAAGTTTCATTTACCAAGTCATTTATTTCCCTCGCTTTTGGGAAATTGACTCCATGGCCCAAAGTTCTGTATTTCCTTGCGAGCTAAACCAAAAACATTTCACAAACACAATAAACCTAGCTGACAATTCAAAGTCATTATATGTTAGAGACTAAGTCTCAGAGAGAGCCCTCTCTAGGTCGGAAAGGCTAGTTTCCAGTCTTAAAGTTGGTTTGTAGGTTACCTCTGTCATTTGTTTTCTTAGCCAAACAAATTTACAGAGTGCTAACATGGCCAATGAATATATATGCTTAAGCTTGTAACATCGACGCTCATGCATGAGGACAATGCACATAAGAAGACCAAACATGTAATCCAACCAACTTCTCTCCATTTTTGTCCCAACTGGCTAGGGATGTCAAGGGCACTCACTTTGTTTCATCATGCCTTTATGTAAGGCCAAGGGTAAAATGATTTCTCTTCTCACATAGTTTCAAATTCATAGGCCTATCCATTCATTTACTTGCACTCATAAGAGACTCCACAAGAAGCCCACATATGCCTTTGCCACAGTCATAAATTGTAACTATAGAGTGATGTACTGATTGGAAGACAATTTTGAGTTTTGATGTTTCAAAACTACGAATCATTAAACCTTGAATGCCTTATATCTTAATTCTTTAAAACTGCACAGGTACTAAATTCAACTATGAATGAAAGCATCGACATTGACATAAAAATTAGTCAGACAAATATGTCCAAGAGCTTGTCATGGAGGTTCCAACTGTAATAAAAATAGTGGTAGGTCACAACAACATCCTCAAAAATTCATAAAGTCAGGCAGGGTGCATGCATTACATAGATTGGAAACGATATAAGCATCGAATTTTGTCCATGGAGAGGCTTTTAGTAATTGGCATGGGATATAATATTTGTTGATATAAATAAAATCTTAGAAATGGAAAGAAGTTATATTGAAAGAAATGATTTGTTGCTTAGCTTTAGGCCATGGTGAGGTTTTGAGTATTTGGAATAGGATACAAGCTTTGTTGATGTAAATGAAATATTATAAATGGTTGAGATTTTTCCAATTTGCATAACGCAAGGGAAGGAAATAGGAGAATCACATATCATGGCTCACTCATCTACCTACCATGTATGATCACGGGCTTGAAAAACCACTTTTCCACTCAATGAAGCCAGATGAGAAAGAAAAATGTGCAAAACCCCATATAATATAATATAACAATTCCATATAACATATTATTATAAATAAAACACATGGACATCCTCATGTAAAAGACATGGACTTCCTTCAATGAAATGGAAGTACGGGTGGAATTTGGAGATAGGGGTGCTTTTCAATTTTGATGGTATGCACAACATTATAAAATATTTTTGGCATTTTCCTTAACTTTGATGATGGGTACATCACTACTTTGATTGTATTTGATGTTCAAAATGTGTCATGATGGGCAATTTGGACATCAAATTCCATCCTTGAATGGAAGTAAGTGAGTGAGAAACAATCGAAGGAAGAGGTAAAAGGGTGCAATGAAGTAGTTAATCAACTCTCACATTTTAGTTAGGTATTATTTGATATTGACCAAAGCTTTGACCATATTTTGATCAGATTTTATACTTGTTGAAGCTTCAATCTTTGGATCGATCAACATCAATATAAAGATTGTATATAATATAATTCTTGTTTAAGGTGTTCAATGCGATTTACTCAAAGATGTAATTACGTTGTCATTCATTTCAGAAAGGGGAGAATTTATAGATTTATGGAGGGCATGGGAAGATACCCAGATTAATTTTGATACTGTAACCTTATTAGTTTTATTGGGATTGATTGTATTAATTCTATGCTACTTTATATTTCCCAAGAAACCAACAATATGCTTGGTGGATTTTGCTTGTTTCAAGGCTCTCAACGAGTTGATGTTGACTCGAGAAAATTGCCTGTCACATGATGGAAAATTCATATATTTTGATGGAGATAGCATTGAGTTCCGAAGGGGAATAATGGAGGCAATGGGGATTGGAGAAAGGGCTTACACTCTACAAATTCTCTTAGCTTTTCCACCTTGTCCCACTTTGAATGAGGCTTGAAGAGAAGTAAAGATGTTGATGTTTGGTGTTGTGGATGAATTGTTTTAGAAATGGGGAGGAGTGAGGCCTCAAGGTATTGGGATTTTGATTGTTAATTGTAGTGCTTTCAATTTGATCCCTTCACTAGTTGATATGATTGTCGAGCATTGTAAATGAGAGAGGGTATTCTAAACTACAATCTCTCAAGGATCCAATGTAGCACAAGGATCGTTACTCTAGATTTGGCCAGAAATATGTTGATATCACAATGCCTCAGGGATTCATATACCATGCTGCTGAACACTAAAATTATTTCTTTGAATTTATATATAGGCTCTTACAAATCCATGTTCTTTCCCAATTGCTTGTTTCGTGTGGGAGGTGCACTCATTATTCTATCTAACAAAAGAGTAGGTCGGACAAGAGCCCAATATCAACTTCTTCACATTGCTTCGTCAACACTGGAAGTGATGATAAGGCGTATGAGTTTGACTTCTTGGATGAGGGTGGGGATGGAAATCTGAGTGTCATTATATATTGAGATAATAGGGAGGCCACAAGCTATGTAGTGAAGTAAATGACCAGGTGTTGCCACAGACCTATCAGAAGACACCAATAACTACACAAATTGGTCGATCATAGGTTGTATCCATCCCTTATGGCAGTGTATAACATACATTGTATAATGGATAGATGGAAATGGTATCTTGGAGTAGATGTCATAGTTCTATTAGCTTCATCGATGAATTTGCTGAAGTACTTGTTCACAATATAAATTCATTACGATGTAACAAGTTCATCACAATATTATTCTTAACTTTTAACTAAGAAATAATTGGACGAGGGGTGGCAAGCGTGGAGATAATTTATGATCTCAAGGAAAAGTAGAAACAAAATTTGCACATAGAATAGCACAACCACAAGTCACTCGTGGCTGGTGAATGCTGAAATAACTGAGCCTTGGGCATTAAATAACCACAGAACCCTGCGCATTAAATAACCCTGTAAGAGCTCCAGGCAGGAAAATCCAGCCCAGTAAATAATAGTTGTAGTAAAAATAGTGGTTGGTGAACTTGGGCTCTCTAGAAAATGAAACGTTAATCACTCAGAGGTGGCAATCAACTAGCTATCATAGTAAATTTCAAAAATGATTAAGTAAAAGTAAAAAAATAAACATGTAAACGAATGTCTTTATAATAGTGAGGAAGTTAGTGGTTGAAATCACAATCATTGATTTATTGGGACGACTAAGAATATTCCAACAATATTTAATCTTGTCCATACAAAACTGATTAATCACTAAAAACATATTGAATGTGCCCATTGTCAATAGGTGTACGCCTTTCGGTGTAATTAGGAATTTCCACTAACAATGAGGTTAAGGTCTTGACAATTTAGCCAGGAGTGTTACATCTCAAGGTACTAGGGGTAAAAAAGGAAATAATAGTGAGTGACTTTTCCATAATAATTAGGTTCCATCTTCACCATTCAATTCCCCAAAACCTCTATCTATCTTGTTTGGTCCAAATAATATTAGTAGAGTCCCCAAAACCTCTATCTATCTTGTTTGGTCCAAATAATATTAGTAGAGGTGAAGGATTTTGAAACTGTAGAGTTCCAACAAGTTCATAATCAAGAAGTTGACAATTTAGCAAACATTGGTGTGGCATGGTAGAAGGAATATTAAAAAGGGGCCCATATCCTTAAACCTATATCCTGATACTTTATTTAATTAATTTCCCATAATGAAGTTGTTGTTCAAATGTCTAGCGACTTCGAACAGATGAGGATGGAATTTAAGGCATTTACTCTTCCCTAGCTCTTAACTTCACAATGCCGATGCTTTTAATTAGTAAGGGTCCAATGTCTAATCATTGCATTACATGCGGTTCTCTTCCTTAAGGGGTATTGCATGATTTTGATATCGCACCTCTTCTTATAACTCCCATTTGTTGTGGTGGTGGGGGCTCATGCAATTACATTGGTGCTCTTTCATAGAAATTGGGTAAGAATTGGGATAGGTCTCAGGATATTGCGGCTGAGGTGGTTTTTATATCAACCTTAGTTTGGATCCCCCTCCTCTCCTTTATATAATGTTTCATCATAGAGGAAACATACCTGCTATGTTTTAATTTTTTGAAGTTTCCCATACTATTAAGAGATGTGAGGATAATGTAGTAGAGGTAAAATAGTTGGTGGTGTCATCTGATATTTAGTGGCATTGATGGCATGAAGAGTGGGAAGGAAAATTCTTAGTGGAACTTCAGGAAAGAGACCATTTTTTTATTGAAATAGTGGTTCAGTTGAGGAAACTTTGGGATTTGGATCAAGAGATGAGGGATTTATGCAAATCCAACACAAGAAGTTCCTGGAGTTAGATTTGAAGGTGGATTCAATGGTTTCACTTGTTTCTTGTGTTTGGGATTTTCTAAAATTTCCCAAGGATGTTTCTTAGTCCTCCTTTGCTTCATAATTCCCTACGAGTATGGTCTCAAAGAATGAAATCCTAAATGCCTATACTTGCCCCAAGGTGGATTTGGAAGCTATCAGAGCAGACATGCACCTAGAGGACCATTCACCCAAGACCATGAGCTATAAGGACATCAAGCAAGAAGTCTAGGTGCTAGAAGATGCCCTCCATAGGTTTGATTTTTAGTTTTGTTTGAAATATGTAATGCATTTGATTCAATTTATTCAAAGATTATACCTTTCAAATATTTCAATTTATAATAAGAATAGGTAGTAATAATTTTTTTAGACAATCAAGGGTGGCATGATCATGTGGGAGTCTTCATGATCTTAGGGGAGCATGTTGATACACTACACTTGGGGGCTTGGGTTGGGGTCTAACAATATTGTTGAGGCCTATTCTCTATGGTGTGGATACAATATTTCCAATTAATAGGGATTAGCACATTGATAGTCTTAAGGGATTCAATGATTATCATTTGGGTCACTAAATTCCAATCGAATCTAGGAGGGCACCATCTACAATTTTTGGTGGCACGAATAGAGAAAATTGTTCTTCAATTTGACCATGTATCCTTATACCATATAAGGAGATCATTGAATGGAGAAGCGAATGTCTGGGCCAAGCTAGCATCCTCTCTACATTTGGGCAAATGGTGCAAAATGGGGAGTCTCATTCTCTCTCTATCCCCTAGTTTGATAATGGCATATTACTCCATTAAATTTGAACCGATGACGTGTGACTTCAAAGGACTTATGGCATGACTATCTTGATGGTCACGCATGCTTATAAGTTGGTGGAGGGATGGCAGACACATGCGAGCAATCCTTATATTAAGTGAAGCGATGGTTCATGAGGGTGATAAACCGACATAGTCAGAATTGGGAGATGCATATGGGAATTACTGTGATTGGAATTTGCGTTAACTCTGCAACCCTGAGGCTTGGACGAGGGTGGAATTGAAGGTGGGCGCTGCAATCATGGTCAAGTGGTGGTGGATTATTTCTAGGTTTGCTTTGGCGGAGGTAGGTTTAATGCAAGAGTCTTTGTTTGTTCTTTCAAGCAATGTAATGGTTGATGAGAATGAGGGGAATAATGCTCTCAATTGGCGTTTTCTACCAAGGGTTCTACTCAAGTGCCTTTGTGGGGTTTGGGAAGCCCGATGTCTTTCACTAGGTCATGGAATCGTTCTAGAAATAGTGTTTGAGGTATTGAATCTTCTGAGGACAAGGCTAACAAAGGGGGAAACAATGGCAGGAGAAGACACCCGAGAGATTAAATGATTCCTTTGGAGGCATGAGGAAATTGGGCAAGAAAATAATAGTGCCATTTTGGTTCTCACAACTGAAGTTGTGGAGCTAGAGCAGACCAACATTTCTCATAATGCCAATGTATCAAGTCTTCTTCTAAGTTTTAGGGGTCGTTTGGATTCGATTGAGGCTGAGTGTGGTAGGATGCATACTCTAATTTTAGCTCAGTGTTTGGACAATTTGTCGCTGGCTTCCAACAACAATGCCACTCAAAGCTCCATCCATGGAGGGGAGGCAGTGGCCGAAACCAGGTATAAGGTCCTTATGGAGATCAAAGATGAGGCTAATCAATGAGCTAGAGAAGAACCAGAAGACTAGAACAATGTGAAATAGACTACATTATGAATATTTTTCTGTCTTGTTTGCATTTTATGCCAGTTTGTTTGGCAGGCTACCTACAAAAACACTTGGAATGAAAGACCAACAACTAGTTTTGTGATTTCTGGATATAAATCGTGTAGGGAGTTTTGAAATGTTTAACGTTTCGAGTGGACACTCCGCCCATTATCAGGGACTAATGAAACAATGATGGTTGAAAAGAGTGTCGATGAAATCTTATAAAGGATAAAATTTAATAAGACTATTGAGTAAAGGAGAGCGATGTGGTAAAAACATAGTTACCAACTTAACGAGAACTTTACAGAGTTCTTGTTTTTTGGGGGGTCAAGTTTCTTACCCCATTTTTAAAAATGGTGCTACCGGTAGCACCCCCCTCCCTTTTTAGATGGTGTTTTGATATTTTAAATTTTCAGATACATAAGGTTTCCACTTTATTTTTTTTAATGCTTTTTTTTTCATTTATTTTCAAATTGTTCAATTTTTATTTTTTATTTATTTTTTCTCAACGATGTTTTTTAATCTATTTTCAAACTTTTCTATTTTTTTTTATTTAATGGTGTTTTTAATCATATTTCCATGCTTCATCCAATGTTAAAAATGTTGTACATCAATTTTTTTTTTTAATAAATTAAGTTTTTTCATATAATTATGTGTCCTTAATTAAGTTATGGTTCCATACATTTTAAATATAGTGGAAAATATCATTTTTTTACCTTTACTTCAATACATAGAAAACAATTGTAGTTAAATAACTCTATTTTTAAATATTTAACAAAAAAATATAATTCATTTTTTTTTAGATCAATTAAAAACTAAAAAAAATAAGAAAACAAAAAGAATTGAAATTTAAAAAATAAAAACATTTTAAAAACAAATTTATATGAAAAAAAAGTCATTGAAAAAAAACCTTAAAATTAAAAATAAAAATAAAAAAATAATATATATATATATATATATATATAAGAGAATGAGAAAAATTTAAGAAAAAAGGTAAATTAAAAATAAAAATAAAAAAATAATATATATATAAAAGTAAGTATATAAGAGAATGAGAAAAAATTAAGAAAAAAGGTAAAAAAAATTTATAATACAAATTTTTTTTAAAAAGGTGAAAAAAATTAAAAACATATATAAAAAACCTCAAATTAAAAAACCTAAAATAAAAATTTTAATACAAAATTTAAAAAAAAAAATTAAAAATAAACTATAAAATTAAAAATAAAAATAAAATTTATATAAAAAAACTTAAAAAATCAAATTTACACAAAAACAAATCCATAAATATATGTTATAATGTTATATTATAGCAATGTTATAATATAACATTGTTATGTTATAACATTGTTATAGGGCATCACGCCAGTCCTCGCGGGCCTGGCCCAGGTTCCATGGATATAATATATATTATAATATAACATTGTTATAGGCCCATGTTCCGTGGGCGACCACGAGACTTGATTCAGACCTCATGGATATGTTATATGTTATAATATAACATTGTTTTATTATAACATTGTTATAATATAACAATGTTATATTATAACATTGTTATAGGCCCAAGTCCTGTGGTCGTCCATGAGACCCGCGAACCTGGCCTAGATCCCATGGATATATTATAACAATGTTACAATATAACATTGTTATATTATAACATAGGTTAATATAACATATGTTACAATATAACATATGTTACAATATAACATTGTTATATTATTAACATATTATATAGTTACATATTTATTTTCAATTTTTTATTATTATTATTATTATAGCTTAGGTAATATTAGAGTTTTTGTTAATTTTTTATTGATTTATTTTGATGTATTTTTTAAAATAATTTATTGAATTTTGATTTTTTTTTAGTTTTTTTTTCTCATTTTATTTATTTATTTTTAATTTTGAAGATATTTTTTTCTCTTCTTTTTAACAATTTTTTTTTTTTTTA